>PVHX01008320.1:0-63396 GCA_004024805.1 Geosciurus inauris | reverse complement strand
GACATTTTGGGCAGTTTTTCATGGAACCTACCCTGACCAAGGAGTCATCCTGGTACTGCTCCTTACCCTAAGGGTGTCCCCCACAACTGAGCCTCTTCCAGAGTGCACATTTAGAGGTCCTGAAATGAGACTCATCTTCAGGTTGAACAGTTGTCACTGCACAAGTTGGGGTTTTTTTTCCCCACATATTTTTTGATTTGTTCTCTTTACATATACTTGACAGTAGAGTGTATTTTGACATATTATATATACCTGGAGTATAACTTCCCATTCTTGTGGTTGTATGTGATGTGGAGTTACACTGGTCGTGTATTTATATATGAACATAGGAAAGTTATTTCCAATTCATTCTACTGTCTTTTCTATTCCCCTTCTCCCTCCCTTTCCTTCATTCCCCTTTATCTGATCCAGTGAACTTCTATTCTTCCCTCCTCCTTCCTTATTATGAGTCAGCATCAGCATATCAGAGAGAACATTTGGCCTTTGGTTTGGGGGGACTGGCTTATTTCACTTAGCATACATATTTCATTTGAACACCTGGCTCACAATATTGTACCTCAATGGCACTCTCAGCCCATGGTCTGATCCAGCCTGAAGATCTTTAAGCTTGAGGCATTGGGTTTAAAAAAAAAAATGGCTCCCTAGGCCAACAACCTGAAGTTTAAAAGGCAGCATATTGACAGATTATTTTAAACAGAGGATACTGCATTCTGAACTAACTAAGCAGCATCCATCTCTCCTGCCAGGAGCTGCCAAGAATTGGAGCACATGCAGAGGTTAGTTCTTCCCCAAAGTCAGTGTATGCCAGCTCCCAAAAAGTGCTGACCTGCATCCTCTTAAGACATTCCTTCTACTTACTGAATTAAAACTCTGAGAAGAAAGGCTACTTACAAAGATAAGAGAAAGACCACTGTTCCCTGCAGGTTAACCAGGACAGCTAGGGTCCTCCAGGAGCGGATGAAGTATCCTAACAGGGCATATTGGGCAATGCCAACTGCAAAGAAGAGGCCGCCAATGGATCCTAATTCAGGGAAAAGAGAAAGGTCACCAAAGAAAGCACCATCCACAGCCCCATTTCCAACCCCAAGTTACAGAGCCAACTCTACTCATGAGACAACAGCCTTCTCCTGACAAGTGGGAGAGTTACAGCAGAAGAGAAAAATCAACACTAATGTTCAGCATCAGAGGACCAAAGGACAAGAGAGGCCAGAAATTAGTGGAAATGGAAGAAGGAGAGATGGATACAAACTACATGTAGACAGGATGAGTTTTAAGGGATTGGCCAAATGCTTTGTGCATTGGGTGTTAAACTGACATCTACCTGAGCCTGTGTCTGAGGCCTAGCAGTATTTTTATCATTTGGGAGATGAGGATTTTAGGCCACATGGTTATTGCAATGCTGGCCCCTCATCTTTATCACAGAGGATGTCCTTGAAATCCCTGTCTTAAACCACAGCCCAGTGTCCTATTCTCTCATTGCCCTTCCCTATTTAATTCATCACCATCAGATGTATGACATTTCGTATTTATTTGTTTCTTGTCTGTCTCTCCCAACTAGAATATAAGCTCTCTGAAGCATGAAATTTTGTCAGTGCACTGATAAAAAATACCAACCAGAGAATTTTTTAAAATCTTATGTTTTTTGAAATATTGAGGTGGGTATTAAATGTGCTGGCTTGCCCAATATTCTCACAAAATCTATACCTCTGATGTGCCTTCTTTAACTGCTGTTATCACTATTAGTCACTTATTGAGCTGCTATTTATTGAACATTAATGGTTTTGCATATATTGTCTTATGAAGCAGGTACAATTATTAACCTGAGAAAGTAGCTCAGAGAGGTTAAGGGAAGCTGTCCAAGGACAGAGGGCTGTATATGGCATGGCCAGGACTTGTACCCAGGCCTGTCTGGATAGAGGTTCTGCATTTTGTAGAATTCTTCTCTCCTGTCTCCCTTCTATGGAAAAGGAACTTCTGTGGGCATCCGCAGCCACAGGGCTTTGCTGAGCTTATTATAAAAATTTCATCAAGAATCCTCTAAAACAAATGTTTTCTTTGATTACTGTCCATGGCTTATCATTTATAACAAAAAAATAATGACTTATGTACTGTTTCCCCGAGTAAGGAAAAGAGAGAGCCAAAAAGAAGAGAGAATGTGCTAGTAGGTGCAGTGTGTTCAGAATTCCAATGAGTGAGGGAATGGGACAGTGTTATTTCCCTGGAAATTTAAGGTAATCAATACCTATTACAGGTTCATTCAGTGCATCAAATAGCACCTGGCTCCCAAGAATAAGGGCTCAGAGTGGTCCTGGGCACACAGTACCCACTGACAACAATGTAGGCAAGAGGAAGATAGTCCAGAGCTTGGGATGTTTTCAGGGAAACCAAATTTGGACCCTAATTTTGCCACATGTTCCTGTGTGACCTTGGACAGATCACTAATGTCTCTGAACCTGGGTCTTCTCATTGTTAAGATAGAAATAATAATACCTACCTCAAATGGTAGTTTTGGTTAATTGCAAATGAAATTCTATATGTTGTACAAATGTTAGTTTGTACAACTAGACAAATATTGTTCTATTGTAACATGGGTTTAGCCCTTTGTATCATCAATTAACTTTTTTTAAAAAGCCATTTGGAAGTCTCTTGTGCCTATCTATTTCAGATTTTTTTTTTCGTACTGGGGATTGAACCCAGGGACACTTAACCACTGAGCTGTTAACTATTTTTATATTCTCTTTAAATACAGGGTCTTAGTAAGTTGCTGAGGCTGGCTTTGAACCTGTGATCCTCCTGCCTCAGCCTCTGGAGTTACTGGCATTATAGTCATGAGTCACCACACCCGGCTCAGAATATTTTCTATCTAGCTCTCATTTCTAATTCCAAGAATTCTCCAACCTCCTTCTGTTAGAGAACTGACTCAGCTACTTCATCTCCACTGTGGTGCTGCCAATCACAGTTCCCCTAGCTGCGGGGTGACCCCAGCTGGACCAGTCAGAGCTCTTACCTAGGATTTTAAATACTGGAACTTGGAGCTGCTAGGCCCTATCTCTGACTGAGCAGAGCAAGCTTCCCTAGATGACAGGGAACAGAGGTGAGAAGCCTCTGACTTCCTGGTTCCAGGCATCTCCAAGGCTCCAAGGCTTGGTGGTTAATCAAGTGATTTCCTTCCATACATAGGTTCTTAAGATTTGAGTCTGTGTCACAATCAGTAAGAACTGGCATCAACTGGACATGATGGACAAGAGGAAATGATATTCAAAAGTATCTAGTTGGTGGCCTTAAATACTGTGATGACATTACTACAGGCAGAGATCCCAGAAGACAATGTCAACTTTACATGGAAAGCAATAGGTTTTAGGGACAATGGACAGTCACATCAATGTCCCAAAAGAAGCTACACATGTGCCTGGAAATGAAAGCAGCAATAAAGCGTAGAGATGAAGATATGATGAAACTCTAAGCTACTTCATTCAAACAATTAGTTTAAAAATGAACATTTCAAATCACCACTTCTGCACATCACAGTTCTGGAGTACCACAGGTGGTTTTGTGACTATCCATGGATCTTTGGGTATTTATCCATATTTTCCAGATTTCTTTTCTGCTTATTTTTAATTAATTTCAAGTCTGCTACTCCTGCTCAATTTGTACTCAGCAAGAGCTAATTTTGGCAGGTTAGAAAATAGATTTGACTTCATTTGGTAAATGGCACCAATGACTCTCCCGGTTTTCAGACACAAACTCTGAAGTCTCCCTGAGCCCTCTCTGTCTCATCTCTGTGAATCCCTCAGGAGGTCGTATCCCACCAGACCCCAGCTCAAATGCACCTCTTCTTGCTCCCTCATGGCTCACATCTCTGGAGTCACTGTGGGTTTCACATGGTCAACTACACAGCCTCCTGAATGATCCCTCAATTGCCACTCCCCCCCTTTCCCTTTGTGTTCATTCTTCACACACCTACCACAGTAATCTTTCAGTATATGAGATCCCATCACTACTCTATGTAATATGCCCTGCTGGCTTCTAGCTGCACTTTGAATAAAAAAAAAAAAATCTTCATTTGGCCTATCACAGGCCCTAGGCTGCAGGCCCTCGATCCCTCCCAACCTTCCCTCACTTAACTCCTCTCCTGCCCTCTCCTTCTCCACACTGCAGCGCTGGGCATCCTTTCAGGCCTCCAGCAATCTCCTTCCTGCCTCAGGTCCTGCTTCTTTCCATTCCATCTGGCTGGGATGTTCTTCCTCTGCCTTTCATACGTCCAAATCTTCTTCATAGTTCATCTTAGATCAAACTCCTACACTGAGGTTTTCTCTAACCATCCTATTTAATGTAACTACTCCCACAAATTCTGTCTAGCCCATTACCCTGTTTAATATTCTTCACTGTACTTAGAATTATCTGCAATTGCCTCCTAATTACAGGATAAGCTCCATAACAGCAAGGACCTTCCCCCACTCATCCCTATCTTGTCCACCCATTTGCTCTACAATGCTCTAAAAAGCCATGTCTGACATGTGGCAGGATCTGTTTCATAAGTGAATGTTGTGGAATGGACATGCACAGCAAGAGCTCTGGAAGGACACACAGCAATGTGTGAGCCATTGTCGTCTCTGGGTGTGTGGGACCGTAGGTATTTTTTACATTTGACGTGTAGATGTATTCTTTTTGCTCTAAGAAGGTATCAAGAAAACAAACAGTGTACTAGCACAGGCTTTTCATAGTTTTAGTACTTGACTTCGCTTTTCAATTCTCAGTAACTATCAATTAGTTTCATTCTTCTTCAGCTGTTCAACACCAATCAGAAAGGAACTCTTTCAATTTGTACTTGTGCCTTTTTTATACATACTTTACACACTATTTTATAGATATTGAAACTACTACTTAGTCATCAAACATTAACTTTCAAACAAATTTTTCCAACTACTTGTAACTCACGAGCGTATCTGAAGTCAGAGGGGTGTATGAGATTGTGCTGGAGAGAAACCAACTTGAAAAGAGTGGTCAAAGACAACATTCTGAGGAAGACCTTGGTTCATGGGAGAAGAAGGAAGCTGTGCATAAAAGCATTCCGGACACCATCAGAGCCTTCCTTTTGTCATGGGTATGGGTTTCAGTCCTGCCTTCCAGGGAACTCTGTCACATGCGGAATTTCACATTGAATTTGGCAAACATCTGGCTCCATTGTTACAGCTTTTTTAAAAAAAAATTTTCCCTTCCTCCCTTGTTTCTTTGCTACAGAAATTTTAATTGCCTCATCTTAACCCAGCTTCAAGAACAAGAATACAAGGTGAAAGCACTTCATTAGGAATTTTTTCAAAGGCTTTCGGTGACTGGCAAGGGAACAAGAGATCAGGAGGTCTTTCCTTTTGCCCAACATGCAACAAGATGGGAATAATCAGATGACCTGGCAGTGGGGTGGGCAGTATATGTCCTTTATAAAAGAGCATCTTCATTGAACAGTGAAAGTTAAATGTGATTCTTCATAGAAAAATGTACAGGGTATGTGAAAAATATGTGAGCAAGAACTAGACCCAAACCAGAGACAGTGCCCTTGTTCCTGCCCTGCATACAGTGAGTGGCTGCAATCACTTTACTAGTTCCTTGGAATTGGTCTGACCTTACTACTTAGACATTAGGGCTGGAGTTACATACAGCTCAGGGATAGAGTATTTGCTCAGCATGCCAAAGCCCTGGGTTCAATCCTCATTCATTCCCACCCTATCTGCCCCCACACACACAAAAAAGAAAAATGACATTAAACATCTCAATACAAATTGAAAACTCAGAGGAAATTTTCTCGCTGGTCCTAGCAGCTTAGAAGCTGGGCTAGGGAAAAAGTACATTCTGGAAGCTGCTACAGATGAGGTGGAACCTAAAGCACCCTCATGTGAGGGACCAGGAGGAAGTCTGTCCACCTAGGATCTATGCATCCTTCAGCTCAACAGCAGCTTCGTGGACATACAAACAGAGCAGGGGTCTATTTCCTTTAGCCTTCATCTTCTAGCCCAATATGAGATCCCATACTACTTCACAAATACCAGTTAGAAATAACCATTTAAGCAGGTCAGCACTCACCTGAATGGCAAACTAAAGTTCCAAGAGGAAAGGGAAAGCTGTGTGTGTGGGCATCGGTCAGACCCTAGCTGAAGTCCTGGCCCTATTGATTTTGAACTGTGTGCAAACAGGCATGTCACCTCACCTCTCAGAGGCTCGGGTTACTTATTCATAAAATGAAAGTAGAAATTCTTAACTAGTAAGATCTGGAAGTATGACAGATGTATGTAAAATGCCTAGGGTGGTACTTGGTATGTAACAGACACTCCACAAATGGAAGGTGGCACTGAACATTAGTTCTAAGGAGAGACAATGGCACTCTCTCAATACATTCTCACTTAGAAACACTGTTGTCAGTCACAGGATCAACTTGGTTCCCATATCAGTATATGAATATCAATATCAATTCAATGATTGTCTAGTGAATGAAAGTGAAACAACAAAAAGTTATTACTGTGAACCTATAGTCTAAAAAGTAGAGTCTTAAACACAGGCACTCTCCCAAGACTATATTTTAGGTGAAACAATCTTTTAAAATCATTTATTTTACTATATATTAGTTCTTGAGAAAATGGTGGGATTGTTATAAATAATACTGAATGGGGGGCTGGGGATGTAGCTCAGTGGTAGAGACGCTTGCCTAGCATGTGTGGGGCACTGGGTCCAATTCTCAGCAACGTATACAAATAAGCAAAATAAAGGTCCACTGACAACTAAAAAAAAAAAAAAAACCTGAATAGGACCTCAGTTTGCAAATTAAGCATAGGTAAAGAAACTTTATAAGAGTATCATCTATTGATTTGAAGAGAACAGTAAAAATGAGAAAGGCTATGAAATAGGATTTAATAAAATACAATAAGAGGGCTTCAAGAAAAGAGATTTTAACATTGGCATACTGGCACATGCCTGTAATCCCGGCACTTAGGGAGGGTGAGACAGGAGAATCAAGAGTTCAAAGCCAGCCTCAGCAATAGCGAGGTGCTAAGCAACTCAGGAAGACTCTGTCTCTACATAAAACACAAAATAGGGCTGAGGATGTGGCTTAGTGGTCAAGTACCCCTGAGTTCAATCCCCAGTACCAAAAAAAAAGAATTTCTAGTATTTCCTATTTCTGCAGTATCTCTCACTTTAAGCTAAATAGCAGTTAATGCTGTTCTGAGGAAATGGACACTCTCCACAATAATATGCAGATGGACCATGAGTTGGGTAGCAAGGCCACCATCTGTGGTGCAGGCCCTGGAGAGACTTTTTACCAAGGAATATGAATAAAATGACTCATCCGATGTCATACAAAACAAATTTCAGGAAATCAAATTTAATATAGATTGAGTATCCTTGATCTGAAAATCCAAAATCCAAAATGCTGCAAAATCCAAAAGTTTTAGAGCACTGACATGATATCTCCAGGGGAAAATCCCACACCTGATTTCACATAATGAGTCGCAGTCAAAATGCAGACATGCTCAAAATATTGTATGAAATTGCCTTCAGGCTGTGCATAAGCTATAAGTAAAATATAAATTAATTTTGTGCTTCGACTTTAGGTTCCATTCCCAAGATGTTTCATTATGAATATGAAAATATCACCAAATCTGAAAAAATCTGAAATCTGAAACACTTCTGATCCCAAGCATTCTGGATAAGGGATATTCCACCTGTAGTTGGATCAAGTGCCTCAAGTCCAAATGCATTTTCAAAGTCTAGGGTTAAACTGGTTCCCTGCAAGGTTTTGCAGAGTAACTAACCAAATCCAAATCTGCAAGAATTTAAGCAGTACCTGCGAGTGCCCAGTAGGCGGTGCCCACACATTCATTTAGCAAGACAAAGGCCACCAGCGACATCCCTCCATTCATCATGCCCACCAAGAATCGAGTTATTGCAAAGAACTCATATGAAGGGGAAAATCCATTTGCGATAGCAAATAAGATGTCAAGAGCAAAACCTAGAAAGGAAGGAATAATATTCAATGATTCAGAGGCAAAACAGCATTTGATGAAAGTAATAAATTATATCCATTAGTCTGTGAAGTAAACCATTGTAAACTTAAATTTTCTGAGCTATGTTTTTTCCTAACAGTTTTTCTTGAAAACAGAGAAAAACAGAGGTTTACTTTTTTGGTGACACAATTTCTGTCAATCACACACAGTTTTCAATTATTCATAATAATGCTAGAAATTAAAAATCCTTGCTTATACTCTGCTTGTCTAGAGACTACGCCAAGTCCTGTAGAGCTCATTTGAAATGAATCAACACAGAGAGATATAAGGAAATGGGTATGGAAGATTGTCTCAATCTTTCACTGCTCTTTTTAGAAATATGGCTTCAATTGCAATTTGGGGGTTGAAGAAAGCCACATTACCTATGGAAAATTTTTAACACTAATACCTAGGCTTAACCAGGTGGGTTAGTCACTGATGAGCCACAACTAACTCTGCTTGCAGTTTGGTCACTTGCCAGTATAATAAAAATACATTCTGTGTCCACATGTCAATTCCCTGAGAACTTTGAGGAACCAGCCCCTTTTTAATTTCCCTAAGAGTCTTGAGGAAACTGACCCTCTTAACTCAGTTCATGAACACTGATAGATTGATTACCTGTGAGATAGACTTTTTTCCTTCCAAAGCGATCCGAAAGCTGACCAAAAGAGATCACGCCAACAAACACCCCACTGAAGAAAAAGGAACTTGCCACGCTGACTTTGTAAGATCTGTTGGCAATTAAAAACCACTAGAAGAAGAAAAAAGAACAGACATTTAGGCCACAGGAGAAAAAAAAAAACAGATGGATTGAGTTAGCTATAGCAAAAGCAAATTTATAAAAGAAAACTTGTACACTGTCGCTTCTCCACTGCATGCTCCACTATTAGCCTGTAGAACAGCATCTTAAAGGACATTCATGGAGACTGCATCTTCAGGAACACTACAAACCACTGTTAGTAGAATGCACTCCCATAGCACCCCACACAGCCTTATTAAGGAACTGCACACAGCACTTAAGTGCTAACTGTTTACATAGCTGTTGGCTCTGTTCTTTATCCTAAACCCCATGTCTCTTAAGAAGAGAAGCTTCGTTCCTCTCATTTCCATTTATCTGATGCCTCCACATAAAGCAATAAATGAAAGCTCCTTTTGTTTGAAAGATTAGTATGGTTAAAATCCCTTGAGTACTTTTCACAAAAAATTAAACACAAAATATCATATGATCCAGCAATTCCACTTCTGGGTATGAATCCAAAAGAAGTGAAAGCAGAGGTTTTATACAACCATGTTCATAGCAACATTATTTCCAATAGTCAAGGTGAAAGCAACCTATCAACAGATGAATGGATAAAAAAGTGTGCTATCTACATATGATGGACCACAGTTCAGCCTTAAGAAGGAAAGAAGTTCTGATTCATTCATGGTGAACCCTGAATACATTATGCTAAGTGAAATAAGCCAGGCACAAATGGACGAATATTACATTATTCCACTTACATGAGGTACCGTGAGAGTCAATGTCATTGAGGCAGAAACTAGAATACTGGTAATGAAGGTCTAAGGGGAGGGAGAACAGGGAGTTATTGTTTAATGGGAGCAGAGTTTCCCTTTAAAAAGACAAGAAAATCCTGAATCTGGATTGTAGTTGTGGTTGTAGAACAACGTGAATGTACCTAATGCCACTGAATCATACACTTAAGTATGACTACAAGAGTCAGCCTTATGTCACATGTATTTACCACAATAAAAAAAATTCCTTAAGTTCTATTATTTTCTATTTTAGGGCAACTTATGAACTTAAATAGAAAGCAATCATCCTTAACCATAGTATCTGAAGCCCCACCTAGCCATGTGCTGTATTTGGTTATAAGCATCAAAGTGCAACAACGTCACAGAAGGAACCTCAGAGAACCAAGAGACTGCTCATCTGTTCTCTTCCCAGCTCCTTCCCTAGACCAGCAATGACAAGTGTACGCAGAGCCCCTTGTTTTGGAGAACCTGTACATTGCTACCCTTCTTGGTTGCCCTTCTCATCCCTTTAAACCACTCCTTTTCCATGCTCTGACAACCAGTTACTAGGGCTTAAAAAGCACATTTAACTTCTCTCCTTCCATTATATTTCCTATAAGCCTGATTTCCTGGTTTGATAAAGACCTTGACAAGAAAGGCCAAAAAGAAAAAAGAAAAGAAAGAAAGAAGGAAGGAAGGAAAGGACTCAGGAATCAGCACATAGATAAGGACGATGCCCCCTCACTAATGCTGTGCTCTGAAGTCTCCCATTTTATATATGCAATTTCTAGCAAGTTTAATTGATTAACTGACTTTCCTAGACTTTTACTATAGTTCTGGTGTTGAAAGATCCAGGTGGCCAAGACTTGGTCACTAGGGTGGTGAGACAGAGAAGAAGTAGATCCTTTAGGAGATATGGCTTAGCAGGTATCTTTAAGTCATTGGGAAGTGCCTACCATTGGCACTGAGCACCCCCACCAGAGGTTTAAAAGCAATGAGTCCACCTTATCATATACTGGAATTTCTAAAACTATTACCCAGGGCTGGAGGCATAGCTCAGTGCACTTAGCATGAGTGAGGCCCTGGGTACAGTCCCTAGCACCATAAAAATATAAATAAAAAATTTTTTAAAAATAAAACCACAAGCCCAAAAAACCTTTTATTTTAATAAATTAATTATCTCAGATATTTTGTTATAGTGATAGAAAGCTGACTAACAAAGAAAAGTAGTACGAAGAAATGGAGCTGTTGACCACAGCATTGCCTAAGTGGAGGAGCCTTTGGAACTAGCTCACAGGAATTTGGAAAAGTTTGGAGAAGCAGGATAGAGAACATCTAGAATGCTGTAAGCAGAGCTTAATGTGTGAACTGGATGAGGATTCAGAAGACCAGAATGCTGATACAAAGAGCAAAGGTTATACTAATGAGGTTTCAGATGGAAATGAAGAATCTATTAGGAATTAAAAAGGTCACCCTTGTCAGAATGAAGCAGAAAAAAAACTGATGCATTTTGTCCATGTCCTGATTCTTTGCAGGAGTCCAAGCTTAAAGGTGTTAGATTAGTTTATCTGGAGAGAAAATTTCAAAGCAGCAAAGTACTTGGACTGCAGCATGACTAGGGATGGTGAATTCAAAAGCTGGAAGAAGCATGAGTACGTGAGACACTGGTACACTCTTTGTGAAGGCAGAATTGACAGGACTTGGTGAAGCAGGGGATGGGATGGCGTGGGGGTGGGGGGAGCAGCACCTGGGCTTTTAATGTTAGCCACTTGGTGGGTGGGTTGTGACATTTATGGAGATGGAAAAGGCTGTAAGAGATGTCTGGTATGTGGTGGAAAACCAAGAGCTCTGTTTGGACATGCTCAGGGACAGCATGCCTATAGAACCCCTAAGTGGAAATGACAGACAGGTATGTGGATGTTTCTTGAGGTCCTGGGAGAGGTAATGGGGGTTTACAAAACTGCTGGAAGGGCTAGGGCGTAGGGACACTTCTACACTCAGAGAGGGAGTTAAAAGATGGGAACCATGACCCTCTGAAGAGTGGGCCATGGCCTTCTCAAGGGAAACCCTACCGGGCTGCCAGACAGTGCTAAAAACTCACTGAAACTCTTTAGCTACTAATTTTATGAGGAGGAGACAGGTAAGCTCACTCAGAGTTGGGGATTTTCCAAGAGTACTATGGAATGCAAGAGGTACCAACTAAAGGTATTTGCAAAGGAGTGATTATTATGATAATGCAATATATGTTGGCTACACAAAAAAAAAAAAAAAAAACAAGCTATGAAAGGGGATAGTAAACAACTGTTGACATTAAGAAAATCCTTTTTATCTTTAACTTCTCTACATTTCCCATTCTTGCCCTGGTTGAAACGTGGTTGTCTCCTAAGGAAGTCATTTGGTGACCTGGATCCTTCTCAGCTGGAGGCTTCTTTTCCTTTTCCACCCAGGGACCCAAGTGCCTGGGATGGGAGGAAATACACAATTTAAACAATTAACAACTCATATTACACAATTTAAAAATTAACAACTCATCTGAAGATCATATTATCAGACTGTGTAACCTACTACCCTCCTAAGGCAGAGATGCTAGCTTCTTTTATACCATTCATTCTTCCCTTCTATAATAACAGCAGGTGTAGCTGGGCAGATGCCCACTCAGGATGAAGACTGGATGTCTCAATGCCTTACAGTTATTGTATGGTATGGCCATGTTGTCAAGTTCCAGGCAATGGGATCAAGTGACAACCCCCAAGAATTTGTCTACGTGTTGGCTGAAATTGCCTCTCCCCCTTCTCCTTGCCCACTGTTTGGAATGCCCATGTGAAAGCTGGAGCTCTACCTGGGGACGTAATGAAGTGGCCAGGCAATATCGATTTTGAAGTCAAAAGCAGGAAAAGTCTGAGTCCCTGAGAAAAGCGAGGAGGCCCTAGTGCTCCAGATGGTTCTCATAAGCAGTCAGATAAGCCCTGGGCTTTATCGTCTTTAATAATAGCATCACCTGTAAAATCTTGATTCTGAGCATCCCCATGCTCTCAGATTGCCACCCCTTATCATCCACTTCCCTTCCTCTGTGCCTCCACTCCAAACAGTCTCTCACTCCTTCAAGACCTCCAGTTACCAAACTCTACATTAAGTATGGCCTGGGTCATCAAAAAGGTGAACTCATGTTAATAAGCCTTGATTTAAGGATCTGTGAAAGAAAGGGCATATTTTTAAGTTTCACATAAAAAAGATGAAAAGAGTTCTGGCATTTGAAGGAGAAACTTTGTTTTGTAAAAAAAAAAAAAAAAAGTAAATAAATAAAAACTTTATTTTGAATAGATGGATAGTTCCAAGGAAGAATTTTCAGCTCATGAAACCTCTAAAATCTGGAACAAGACAGGGTGGCCCTCTCTCACCATTCTTATTCAACATAGTCCTTGAAACTCTAGCCAGAGCAATTAGACAGATAAAAGAAATTAAAGGAATACAAATAGGAAAAGAAGAACTCAAACTACCATTATTTGCAGATGACATGATATTTTACTTAGAGGATCCAAAAAATTCCACCAGATAACTTCTAGAATTAATAAATGAATCCAGCAAAGTAATCAAATGCATTTCTGTACATCAGCAATGAATCCTCTGAAAGAGAAATTAGGAAAACAACTCCATTCACAATAGCCTCAAAAAAAAAATACTTGGGGATCAACCTAACAAGAGAGTCGAAAGACCTCTACAATGAAAATGACAGGACTCTAAAGAAAGAAATTGAAGAAGATGGAAAAATCTCCCATGCTCTTGGATAGGCAGAATCAATATTATCAAAATGGCCATACTACCCAAAGCGCTATACAGATTCAATGCAATCCCTAAAATCCCAAAGTCATTTCTTATAGAAATAGAAAAGGCAATCATGAAATTTATCTGGAAAAATAAGAAACCCAGGATAGCCAATGCAATCCTCAATAAGAAGAGTGAAGCAGGAAGCATCACAATACCAGACCTTAAACTATACTACAAAGCTATAGTAACAAAAACAGTATAGTATTGGCACCAAAATAGACAATGGTACAGAATAGAAGACACAGAGACTAACCCACATAAATACAGTTATCTCATACTAGACAAAGGTGCCAAATACATATACTGGAGAAAAGATAGCCTCTTCAACAAATGGTACTGGGAAAACTGGAAATCCATATGCACCAAAATGAAACTCAACCCCTTTCTCTCACCATGCACAAAAATCAACTCAAAATGGATCAAGGACCTAGGAACTAGACCAGAGACCCTACACCTAAGAGAGGAACAAGTAGGCCAAAATCTCCATCACATTGGGTTAGGCCCCAACTTCCTTAACAATAAATAAAGCTCAAGAAATAAAATCAAGAATCAATAAATGGGATGGATTCAAACTAAAGCTTCTTCTCAGCAAAAGAAACAATGAGGTGAGCAGACAGCCTACATTCTGGGAGCAAATTTTTGCCACAAACACATCAGATGGAGCACTGATCTTCAGGATATATAAAGAACTCAAAAAATTTAACACCAAAAACAACAACAAAAAAAACCCAAAACCATCCAAATAAATAAATGGGCTAAGGAGCTGAACAGAAACTTCTCAGAAGAAGATATAAAATCCATCAACAAATATATGAAGAAATGTTCAACGTCTCTAGCAATTAGAGAAATCCAAATCAAAGCTGCTCCAAGATTTCATCTCACCTCAGTCAGAATGGCAGTTATCTAAAATACAAGCAACAATAAGTGCTGGCGAGGATGTGGTGAAAAGGCACACTCAAACATTGCTGGTGGGACTTCAAATTGGTACACCCAATCTGGAAAGCAGTATGGAGATTCCTTAGAAAACTTGGAATGAACCACCATTTGATCCAGCCATCCCACTCCTCAATCTATACCCTAAAGACTTAAAAACAGCATACTACAGTAATGCAGCCACTTCAATGTTTATAGCAGCTCAATTCACAATTGTTAATGTGGAAGCAAACTAGATGCCCTTCAATAGATGAATGGATAAAGAAACTGTAGTATATATACACAAGGGAATATTACTCGGCTATAAAAGAGAATAAAATGATGGCATTTTCAGGTAAATGGATGGAATTGGAGAACATCATGCTAAGTGAAGTAAGCCAATTCCAAAAAATAAAAAGCTGAATGTTCTCTCTGATTAGTGGATGCTGATATATAAGGGCATTGGGGGTGGGGAGCATGGGAGAAATGGAAGAACTCTGGATGGGATGGGGTGAAGTAGGGGAGGGGAGAGGGAATGGGAGTAGCAAAAATGGTGGAATGAGATGGACATCACTCCCCTAGGTGCATGTATGAAGACACGAATGGTGTGACTCTATCTTGTTTGCAACCAGAGAGATGGAAAATTGAGCTCTGTATATGTACTGTGACTTGAAATGCATTCTTCTCTTTTAAAAATAAATAAAAAATAAATAAAAAGTAAATAAATAAAAATTTTATTTTGGATACATAGATAGTTCCAAGGAAGAATTTTCAGCTCATAAGGAATGCCTAAAGTGACATTTTTCCAGGTCTATAAGTGAATTGTTGTAAGATACCAGCTTGTCCTAGAAAAGAGAGGATTCTATCAGCTACAGGAATGTCCTATTTCTTACAACGGACAATGAGCAAGGCCTAGTGTTACTTGTTTTTAATACCTTGAAACTCAAGGTATTAAACTCCATGCTTTTATGTTTCATGGTCTTACTGCTTGCTTGGTGTTTTCATGCTTTTAAAATCTGGCCTGCTACTTTTGCCTTCATTATTCCACACTTCAATTTCTGCTAGTTTGCTTATGTGGCCAAGTATTTAGGCTCACACTGATCTGTTTTATGCTTAATAAGAAATGGCTAATTTGGCTACTCTATCATCAACTATTCTGTTGGCCCCATTTGTAGAACTTCTCAAATCCATCAAAAAGGCTATAATGCCACTCTTCCAACAACTGGATAGCTGTCAACTTGGATGGTTGTTTTAGGAAGAAATAGGCCATGAGATGGTTGACTAGCAAAACCCAAATTCTCATTCTCAGGCTGCCAGTTCCACGTGTCAAAAGTAATTTCTCATCATTTTTCTTCAAGTCAGTGCTGGTTGGGCTATTGCACCTCCCTATTTCTCCTGGAGCACATTCAGGAAGTGATAGATAAGTTGAAAAGTGGTTTTTGTTTTTTTGTGTTTTTTTTTTTGTGGTTCTGGGACTTGAACCCAGGGGAGCTCTACCACTGAGCTACATCCCCAGCCCTATTTAATTTTATTTTTTGAGCCAGGGTCTCACTAAGTTGCTGTGGCTGATCTTGAACTTGAGATGCTCCTACCTCAGCCTCTTGAGTGGCTGGGATTACTGGTGTGAAAGCCACACTTGGCCTGAAAAAAAAGCAAATTAGAGAATGTGAAGCTGAACCCAGGAGATCTCCCTAATAGATCTAGATGGACTGGAGATGGTTGGTGCAAGTTGGCTAACTCAAAGAGTTAGACCAATGTGTTAACAACTGGATTTCCAAAGCCTCACCCACAATATGCAAGTGAGATTCTGGTTTAAATGTTTTGTTTTGTTTTCAATTTTAAATATTTTTCAAATGTCATTTAAATGTTGGTCCGATACCTCTATGTGATCTAAAGGGTTCAATTTTGTCAAAGCTCAAACAAAATATACTCCATCAGTCATCTCCACAATATTAAAGAAACTATATTGGGGAAACCTACTTTTAAAGTTTTGGAAGGAGGTTACTCACCAGAGTGAACTCAATTTCTAGCTCCTTTTTTTGCCCTGTTGATCAATATTTAGAGCCAGGGTAAAACCCAAACCAGCATTTTACTAGCACACTAGAAATTGAACTATAATAAATATAACTGTCATTCCCAATAAATGTGTTTTTTTATGAGGATTTAGATTTTTAAAAGCACAGATTTGTAATTCATTCAAGCCCTTACTGTCTAGAGATTTGTTAAGGTGATGTCTCTCTTGAAATTTTTGTTAACTGCAGGCCAAATTCTAAAGCCATAGAATATATTTTTATACTAATTAATTTCAAATTGAAAAATCACTTGCAAATTGAAAAAGCAAAAAAATCCACTTTCCACATATATTGACAGAAAAGGCAGCATATAAAGGCCATGTCACTTAGGCTGAACTATCTAAATCTATTTTTGTTTTATAATCAACATCTGTATTTTTGTTCATGTGCTCACCACAACCACTAAATTGAGTTCATTAGTTAAGCATTTATTATATTCAGTTTTCAAAAAAGATTTGAGGGC
This sequence comes from Geosciurus inauris, assembly GCA_004024805.1. Lineage (NCBI taxonomy): Eukaryota > Metazoa > Chordata > Mammalia > Rodentia > Sciuridae > Geosciurus > Geosciurus inauris. The sequence goes on along the minus strand of PVHX01008320.1, from coordinate 46,579 downwards.
CATACCACTAAAAGCTCCAATACGATCATTCACTTGTTTAAAGAAAACAGACCTGAGAGGAAATCAGGCATAACTAGGGAAGAAGCTACAGCAGGTGCCTCTAACATAAGAGATGAAAAGAATATAAATACGGCAAATACAGATGTGATCACAGCACCAGGTGTACACAGAGCCTTCCAGCTCTAAAAGAGGAAGAAGGTAGGCGAGCAGAAGGGAGGAGAGTTGAGACAGACTTACTCTTGGCCAGGTATTAGTGAGGCACTTGGGAGGGTTTTTTTATTTAATCTTTGGATTGCTACTGCTTAGAGGCTGAGAATAAACGGCGTGTCCCAATAAGGATAAATTACCGGTGCCGGTCAAGGAAAGCTGCTCTGGCTATAATACAGAGCATAGAATGCAGGTGGCAATAGGCAGAAGTAAGGCCCATCAAAGGCCATTAGTGACCCAGGCAAGCCCTGGGCAGGGTGAGGGTTCAAGGACAGAATGGATTCAAGCTGGACATGGAGACCTGGAATTCAGAGGGGAGATCTGTGCTTAGTTGTCCATGAATAAGAATTACTTGAAGCCACTGGAATGGACCAGCTCAACCACAGATGGAGTGAAGTTTGAAGATGAGCTTTAAAGGAAGTCAAGCATCTATTTATCTCTCTTGAATTCATCAAATTTCAAGCTTTATGGAAATGTCACAAATCAAATCCATCATTATTTGACATGGCAGAAATGTGATAATCTGAAAAAAATAAAGTATTATTTTTAAAAAGGACTATGTGCTTATATATAATCCTAAAAGCAAAATGAGCAGCTTTGAAAAATATAGATGCAAAAGAAAAGTCAAATAGGCTGTCGCACCTTACAACCAGGTAATACATAACAAACCAACTTTCACACATTATTCCTCTCCCATCCCCACAGCCTCCCTTTGTACTGAAAGTACAATAGACTGGGTAAAGATGGTACTTTGGGGGCTACTTTTGGGTGCAGCTCAGTGGTAGAGTGCTTGCCTAGCATGCACAAGGCCCTGGGTTCAATCCCCAGCATTGCAAAAACAAACAAACAGGCAAACAAATGTTTTAATCCTCAGCATGCATTCCATTCAGGAAACTATAGAAGAAAACCAATATTAGAAGGAATACCAAAAACAAGTTGATCCTTGACTTACAGTAACAGAATCATATGCTGCTAAGAAAGAAGGGAGAGGAAGAAAAGGGAGGCTGGGTGTCACATGGGAAGCAAAGGTTACATGGCTTGTGCACTTGAAAAACAGTGCAAAGAAGGCTGGGGTAAGGGAAAAGAGAATGTCTCAAAGTCAACTTCCAAAGTGGTTTTCGTGGTTATTTTTCATATTTGGCTCATCTTTTGTCTCCAAGTTTATTTCATTCCATAGCACATGTTTTAAATACAATACCTAATAAAATTTTCATTTTTAAAAGTGTACTTGTCTTATTCCTTAGGGTTTGGGTGACATCCTGGTATACCCACATGACACAAAGCAATAGACTCCAGGTTTCTTTCTTTGCCTTCTTCCTCTGAATACACTGTGCAGCCTCATCCTTCCCTACAGTACCAGAACACAGGGATGGTAACAGATGTTTCTTAAGATGATCATGAGGATCAGGAAGACAGAAGAGCAGGAGGGACCTCTCCCATACTAAATCCAGGACATACCCAGCCTGTATCTGAACAACTTCTCACTGGCTCGGTTAAGATCAGAAATTTGTCTCTGCTCCAGTTTTCTCATTACTTAAACTGCCTTTTCTTTTCTTCGTTTTCTTATTCTTCTAGTTTATGGTACCATTTCATGCAATAAAAATGAATGGACACGCTATAAGCATAGACCACTCTAATAGAAGGGACAGTGATGGTAAATAAAACATGATTGGCATTAAGCTCTCACAAGCATTGAGCCATTTCCCTCCTCCATGTGGGCTTTGCCCTTTCTCGTCCTCCCTCATCATGGCTTAGGGCCCGTGACTGACCTTACATTACCCACAAATGAATAATGTGGGGCTAAGGCCTGCGAAGTCCAGGAAGCCTGGCGACCAAAGGGAAACAAACAGATTTTTTCATTCCACTTTTGCCAGGAAACCTGACCCCTGACAAGAACGGACTATTCCTCATACCTGCCATGCCCTGTCTCTCCACTCCCCACCCCATTGGGCCCCCTGGGGAACTCTTACTCATCCCCAGGATGCTCCTTGAGTCTTGCCCGATTCACCTCAGCAGAGCAGACCCTCTCTTCTATCTGCCACACCTCGTACGTTTACTTCTAACATGATACGTGGTGAATCCTGCGTTCACTGGTCTCTCCCTCCGAAGCTTTGCACTTCTTAAGGGCAGATTTGTATCCCAAGTGCTAATCTTACAGTGTGTGCCAGAACTCGTTATACACTTCCCGAATTATTTATGTAACAGGAGTGAATACCATAGTCTTACAGGCATCTTCACAGACAACATCTCAATGCCACTACTTCAAGCATCAAGTTGTAAATTTATAGGTGTGCAGGGACATACTGAACTGCTCATCTTCTCCTTGGAGCTACTGGATGACTTTCTCGAGAAAGGAAGTAGAGGGAGATTTGGAATTTTAGGGGTTTTCTCCTTCCTACAGCCAATCTGCCATCTAGAATACTGGGTTTTATCTTTAGCCACTGAAAGCACAAAATATTTGGTCCACAAATACCTCTACTGAGAGGAATTACATATAATCATAGGGAAATAAGAAATATGGATGATACAAAGTATATCAATGAAGCCTTAAGCCAGCCAGGCAGGGGCTGCTGCAGGTCAGAGTAGGACTTAGCCCTTCAACTGGCTGCTGAGTCTCTTCTAAAGGTGGACTTTTTCAGGAGCACAGTGTAGTCCACCAGCACCAGCTCAACCCTCCCTGAAAGGAGGACAGATCACATGGCTGCTCAGGGTACAGCCCACCTGACTATAATGAAAAGGAAGACAAAGGACCACTTTCCCTGGCTGTCATAGCAAGCCCACCAAAACCAGCAAACCAGACTGACCATGGGCTGGTTGGTTGGCTTTAATTCCTACTTTGAGGAAAACCAGGTCACCTGACAACTACCATAGTCCAGATTCCCGGCTTGTGCGTATTTCAAGGATGCAGTACTGAGACAAACAGGAGCTTCTCCAACACTCCTAAGCATGACCTTGAGGACTGTACACAAGCACAGAACCTGTTAGTTCTCTGCTGTGAAAAATTCTGAGCAGTGCTGATAACAATTCCAACCAAACTTCAGCCCTTCCCTGTCCTGTATTTCCCATAAAAATTATTTACAGCTTTGTACTGGAAAATCTCACTTCAGGAGAAAATCGGGTAATCAAAGTCCTGTGATTAGGGAGAATTTGGACAGGGTATTTTGGGAACAGTTTCATGGTGATTAACTAACTTGCTTCATTTCAATGTACTTGTCACTCTGAATTACCACTTAATGGGTGAAGCGTGCAGGCTATAGCCTTCAGTAGTACAAGCGTAAGGAAGCGAGACATTTTTAAAAAATTAGCCCCTAAAGCAATTAATTGCAGTGAATTTTTCAAATAGTTTTAATACTCTCATCTTTTAACCCCAGGGTATGGCTTTGGGAAAAATATATTAATCTCAAGATAATAGTCAGTCAATTTCAGCTCTTCAATATCCACAATGATATTAAAGATTCCAACCTTACACTTTTTGGTTTCAGACATTAATTAAGCATGATAATTTGTGTCTCCATGATATTTGGTGCTTTCTGTATGAGTCAGAGCTCAGGGAATAATTTGAATACAGCAGATAGCAATTTGCTACATAAATTCACCCCAATGGCTATTAGCTCATTTTAGATTAGTCAAGACTCCTAGATGAAGGGTGTTTTTTTTTTTCATTAAATAGCAAGTTAATCACATCTACCTCACCTTTTATTCACCTTTCCCAAAACCCTCCATAAAGAAGTTCTATAAGGTCTGACCCATGTGCAATAAGATACAAGGCAGAAGTTTTTAAATGTGTATTTTAAACACAATATCCTAACTAGGGAGTTCTGTAGACTCTATCTTAATATTTATTTTTCAGGAGTTTTATGAGACAGATAAAAAGAACTTGTTTTTTGGTTTTGATTTTTACACTAAAGAATTTCAGTAGGAATCAAATATTATATTACCTATATGCCAAGATTGTTTCAGCATTCCCACTTTGCTAGAACGAGAGAGGCGATCAAAATTGAATTAATGCTAAGAAGTTAAGTAGAGGTTTGGTTTGAAACTACACTTCACCATGATGAAGATGAACTGAATTCCACACAGAGGCCAGCAGCTCCTAAAGGACACTGGCCAAGCAGTGGCTGATCCACCCTCCTGCCTGTACTGCTGGCCCTGGCTGATCCTTGGACACTATTGTCATCCTGCACTCTGCTGCTGTTTCTGTTAACTTGTGGTTTTGAGAGCGGCAGCAGGAAACCTGAAAACCACCGATTCCAGACACTGCACACAACCCCAGGACTTGGAAGACCACCTAAACAGGACTCCAACATGCAGAGCAGGTGCCGAGAGAGAATTCACATGTAATGCACGTGTGGAGACGGGCACAAGGAATGGACACTGCACTTGTACCTCCAAATAAAATAGAAGGACTTCAGGCAAAACCAAGCAATTCTGCATTAAACACATAAAGCAGAGAAGATCTGTTGGGACCCCCAAGAGGAAAGACATGGGTGCACCATAAACGATCCTGCCATGGTCATGGTGCTAGCCTGCATTCTTGCCAATCTGCCACTGACACATACTTCCATCTGGCACTCCCTTCCCTTTATTGCCAATGAACACACAGCCCAGGCAGAACGAGTTCTTCACCTTGTTGTCTATGCAAGTGTTTCCGGGTCTCCACAGAAGGCTGGCAGTGGCAGGACTGCCTGGATCCTGTATCTGTCCGACGACAATAGCAAAGTCCCTAGCTCTTTTAAACACTGGCATATCACCTAAGATACCATTTGAAACTAAAGGCTACTATTGGAAAAAAAAAAAAAAAGCTGGGTGCAGTGGCACACGCCTGTGATTCCAGTGACTCAGGAGACTGAGGTAGAAGGATTGCAAGTTCAAAAGCCTGCCTCAGTAATTCAGCAAGGCCCTAAGCAACTTAGAAAGACTGTGTCTCAAACCAAAAAAATTTAAAGGATTGGGGATGTGGTTTAGTAGTTAAGTGCCCCTGGGTTCAATCCTGATACCAAAAAAAAAAGTTTGGATACCACTAGTGTAATGAAAAACAGGTAGACTCACTGAGTCCTAGAACAGTAGCTTATTAGGGATAGAATTTAGGGCAAATTCTTTAAATGCTGTACTTCTCAGTTGTTAATGTATAGGAAGGGCTGTTAGCAACACCTACTGAAGGCCCCTAGCACAGATTCTATGACCCAACCAATCACTAAAAGGTAATCACAGTCATCCACGTCGTCACTATTAGGAAACCTTGTGTAAACTCATCTTCTCACCCACCAGCTCTGTGCAAAGTATGGCATGATCTCATCACAGCTATGGAGCCCATGGGGATTGAGGCATTCTGTCTCAATGGTGGCCAGCAATGCACCTGTTCTTCTATTAACACAGCAGACAGACCACCTCCACCCTTGCAAAGCATCATGGCCCCACTCAGACTGAAGCAGCCAGTTAAGCATCTGACAGACTCCAAAGATAATCTGGCCCAGGTCATGACCCAGAGTTCCCACAGAGCATCTCCTAGAGGTCCCATGGAGAGATAGTACATTGATATCATGCAACTGTGCAGCAGGGGAAGCCCCGCCCCTGCCTGCAGTTCTGAACACAGCTTGGAGCACATGAGGGAAACTGAGGCTCACTATTTGCACAGATAATTGGTACCTTGCAACACATCTCTGAGGGTGGATAATTGACACCCTGACAGGACAAGGAATACAATGTGTAGCTGGTACACCATGGGAAGAAGGTAACATGTATTTATAAACCTATAATCAAGATAGATAATAGTAAATATATCCGGGGATGTTTGTCTCTGTGGAGACACGTGGGTAGGAGTGAGAAAGGGATAGATGAGTAACAGAGAGAGGGAGGGAGGTGTGAAAGAGAGAGAGCAAGAGACAGACACAGAGAGGCACCCAGAGACAGAGACAGGGGCAGAAACGTCAGAGAGAGAGAGAGAAATACAAGACAGTAATGAGAGAGACATAGGAAAACAGAGAAATGGGGAAGTTAGTACAGAGAGAATGAGATGGAGAAAACAGGGAAGAAAAACAGACAGAAACTAAACGACAGAGACAGGAAGAGAAACAAGGAGAGATGGTGGAAAGGAGGAAAGAGGCAGGGAGAGAAGGGGAAGGGAGGAGACAACAATGCAGAGACACAAACTGACAAAGATAGATGGGGACAGGGACCAGGGACGGGCAGTGATGCACAGATGCATTCCAGTGGATTACTATGCAGGTGGTAAGAAGACGAACACACAGCTACATCCCACGTAGAAAGGTGAGGCCCATCGGAGCCCCTCATTCATTTGCTCTCAGAGCCAGTTTAAAGATCTTCAGCATTTGCTGGGGAAATCACATAATCCCATTTCTCCTACATCTACCAACTCTGTGTTGGGAGTAGGAGTCCTCTGTGCTCCCTCTGGTGGATTATCCCTTTCCTTGTCTTCAGTCTTCTATCACGTACTGTTTACTGTGAACCTTCAATGCAACCTGGGGCAAAGAATGGGACAGGTGCTCCAGTCTGCTGTCCTGAAGCGTAGCATCTCACAGGTCTCCCTCCTTCTGTGGAGACTTTTCTAGCATGAGGCAAGCAGTAGTTGCTCCATGAACACTTGTTAATAATGGTATCCTTCTGTAACACCTAAAAGGGATCCTAATTATGGATTTCGTTAATTTCATTTGAATCCATTACCATTTGTTGAGTGCCCGCTATGCTGAAGCAGAGTGCTGCTATGTTAACTAATTCAGAGTATTAAGCAAGGACAGTGGGATTTGTTCACTTACTACCCAAGTCACACTTTCACCCCAGTACCGTAAGCATTCTGGATGAGACCACTGTCCAGTAATGGTCAGCTGGTCTTCACTTCAGAAAGCCCATCTCCATCATCTCTATCAACAATGGACACTTCACTACTAATTCATTACTAAAACAGTGGGCTGTTGACTAGCAGAGTTATGAAAAATGGGTCACTGCTGATGAAATTAAAGGCATTCAAACACATGGACAAACTCAATATATTTTGGAGACTCCCCACACTTGCATGGCCATGAGACAATCCAGTATGGTCTATACTCTTGACCTCCTGGGGAGAAATCCGTCCTGGGTCCATTATGAACTCTGAAAACTTATGATTGCCTGATGCTGGCAGGTGGTTGGGGAAGAGGAGGAGGGAGAGTGGTGTCAGTATCCTGTCTATGAAAAATTAGGGTTTTCCTCTAGTGACCTGTCACGGAAAACACGTTCAGAACACCTAGAAGACCAAAGAGCTAAGGTTCTTGAGGCTGTAATAAAGTTTACTGTGTGCTCTTTGATGATAAGAATTTAGTTAATTATACATGCAGCAGAATTTAGTCTGTAATGTGGTAAGGGAGTTCTTGGAAAGAAGACCTATAACTAACTCTCACTCATTTCAAAATCCTAGGAGGTACGAAATGGAATCAGGGCGTTCTGAAGAAATGACTAAGGCCATGGTTGGGGAAGGCAGGTACAAGATGAGCCTGGGATATCTTGTCATGCTGAAACTCTCTGGAGTGCTAAAAAAAATTAATAAATTAAAATTAAAAAATTAAAAAATGAAGAGGACACTGGAGGACATCCACTTCCTGAGGACAAAGCAGGCATATTTTCCTAATTTCTCCCCCTAAGTATTACTAAAAACACATATATATAAAGCCAATATAGGACAATTCTGAAAGGTAGAGAGAAGATCAGCTGGGGACCCAGGACCCAAGGAATGACAAAATGGTGAGTTCCCCAGTTTTTTATGGCCTCACATATTCAAGACCAGGTGCTGGGGAAGCCAGCAGTTCAGAAATGCCAAAAGGAACAGATGAAAGGAGTTCTGACAAAACCTGCTTCCTCTAGCCAAAGGCCTAGGAAAGGAGCAATGTGACAAAAGTTCTCAGGCAGCAACTGCTTACTCCAGTCAATCATCACACAAAAACCATGTTTTCAATCCTATCCATGCAATCCAGGGCCAAGTGGGGAACCCGGGCTTCCATCCTGGCCATCTGGTGACAGGTGACCCAACCCCATTGGAGTGGTGCCAGGAAGGCCACATAGGGAGCCCACATCTTCATTCCTGCCAAGCAGCAATGGGAACCCTACCCCGCCAGTGTCAGCATGGACCACATAGGAGACTGGATTTCCACCATCACCAGGTAGTAACAAGAAATCCTGCTCTCTTTCTCCACCAGAGTAGTGTCACAGAAATCCAGCAAAAGCAGAAAGTTTACATAAGACCCAGAATCTCATAATGCCCCGAATCTATAGGTTTAACAAAATAATCTGTCATACCAACAATCTTAAAAATATCAATCTATATTAATGGAATAAAAAAATCACTGAGATGACAGAGATGCTGGAATTATCTAACAAAGAAGCTGGAATTATCCATCATAAAAATGCTCCAGTAAGCACTTACAAAATGTTTGAAACAAGTGACAAAATAAAAAGACAGCCAAAGGTAGAAAAGGTCTTGGTAAAGAAAGGGAAAATTATAAAAGAACAAGATGAAACTTCTAGAACTGAAAAATACAATGAATGGGCTCTACAGTAGAATGGAAATAGTAAACTTGAACAAAATCAACAAACTTATAGAACAATAGGAAACACCCAATCTGAAGATAAAGGAGAAAACAGGCTGATAAGAAAAAGAACAAAGTGTCAGGGATCTGCGTGTCTATCACAAGAGAGCTAACATTGCTACCACTGGAGTTCTGGAAGGAAAGGAGAAAGAAGGTAGGTTAACAATGTACTGAAATAAATACAGCTGAAAATTTCCCAGTTGGTCAAAAGATAAATCTACACATTCAAGAGGCCAAGAAACCCCAAACAGGAAGACCCCCAAAGAAATCCACAACCAGGAACACCATAATCTAAATTCTAAAAACTAAAGACTGGAAAACTAAAACATCCTGAGCAACAAGAGAGAAATGACATCCATCTACAGGGGGAATAAATAAAAGTAAGTGCAAATTATCCATCAGAAATCAAGGATGACAGAAGGAAGCAGCATGGGAATCAAGAATCTCAAAACCCATGAGAACCAGGAGTAAAGGAAAAGTCAAGACAGGCTGACTTCCGTTGCCCACAGAACTACCTTAAAGTAAAACGATAACTAATAGAAGGTGTTTAAAAAGGCAGAAATGTTTTAAAAGAGATCTTGGTATGTCAGTAAACAAGAAGGAAAACTGTAAGCAAAAATGTGGGTAAGCACAACAAACTTTCCTTCTCTTCTAAATTATATTTGATGTATTGAATTACACTGCATAGTGTGGCTTTAAAAGTACATAGAAATGTAGTTAAGACAATTATAAACTGCAGGAGTGAAGGAATATAAGATGATGTGGAGTCTCTATATGTCCTTCAAACTGTTAATTTGACAACATCCGTAGACTGATAAATATGTGTATATAAATTAATAAATGAATATGTGTATATAAATATGTGTATATAAATTAATTAATTATATTAATTAATTAATATAAATTAATGCCCAAAGAATCACTAAAATGGTTATAAAAACAGTTACAGTAAAACAACAATATATCAAAATGGATTTCTAAAAAATATTCAAGTAACCCATAGGAAGACAGAAAAATACAAGAGAAAAAAAATCCCAGGAAAAGAGAAAATAAAATGATAAAATTCATGATGTAAGTTTAACACACAATTATGTTCAACTTAAATTATTTAAATACACCAGATAAAGACAGAGACTGGTAGAGTGGATTTAAAAGCCTGACTCAACCATGCGCTGCCAAGAAGAAACTAACTTCACACATCATGAAATAGGCAAGTTGAAAAGAAAAGGAGAAAATAATCAATATTATGCTATCACTACTCAAAAAAAGCAGGAGTGGCTATATTAATATCACATAAAGTATACTTCAGAACCAAGGAAACTTCCAGAGATGGAGAAGGACATTATATAATCATTGAAAGTCGATTCACCAAGAAGACAGCGCTATCATACTTATGAATATACATATAACAAACAACAAACTGTAATTATGTAAAGCAAAACTTGAGAAAAGTCAAAAGACAAACTGACAAATCTATAATTAGTTAAAAGTATAACGACTCTTCTTTTGATAACCTACATAACTAGACAGAAAATCAGCAAGGACACAGAAGAACTCAACAACACCATCAACATACAGGGCGTTAACAATATTTATAAGACATCCAATAGCAACAGAATATAGTATACACATGTTTCCAGTGCCCATGTAACCTACTCCAAGAAAGACCATATCATGGGCCATAAAAGAAAACTCAGCTGGGCGTGGTGGCTCACGCCTGTAATCCCAGCACTTTAGGAGGCTGAGACAGGAGAATCATGAGTTCAAAGCCAGCCTAAGCAACGGCGAGGCACTAAGCAATTCAGTGAGACCCTGTCTCTACATAAAACACAAAATAGGGCCAGGGATGTGGCTCAGTGGTCGAGTACCCCTGAATTTAATCCCCGGTACCAAAAAAAAAGAAAAGATAACAACAAATTTAAAAGAATTGAAATCATATTGCCTGATCACAATGGAATCAACTAGAAACCAATAACAGAAAACTAATAGGAAAGATTCTAAACAGTAAGAAACTAAACAATACATTTCTAAATAACCTATGGGTCAAAGAGGAAGACTTAAAGAAAAAAATACTTTTGCCTAAATGAAAATGGAAACACAATATCAAAACTTGTGGGATATAGCCAGGGTAGTCCTCAGAGGGAAATTCATAGCATTAAAATGATTATACTTTTGAAGAGGAAGATTTGCATCAATAATCTAAGCTTCTACTTCTACAACCTACAAAAAGAAGAAAGGAAGGCAGACAAAAGCAAATACAATGAAGAAAATAATAAATTGATAAAGTTGAAAACAGAAAAATAATAGAGAAAAATCAATGAAACAAAATAATCATGATGATTTTAAAAGATCAATAATATAGATAAACCTATATCATACCTAAGAATTAAATAAGAAGATGATATAAATCATCAATATCAGATAATAAAAGAAGAAATTTCATTTCAGACCCTGCAGACATCAAAAGGGTGAAAGGTAATAATACTATGAACAACTCCACACATATAGATTTGACAGCTTAGATAAGATGGACCAATTCATTAAGAACACAAACTACCACAACTCACTCAATACAAAATAGATCGTTTGAATAGCACTGTAACTACCAATTCAGATTCATTCATTCAACATAGTAAAGATGTCAATTCTCCTTGAAAGATGTTTTTTTGCAGATATAAACAAACTATTCTAAAATTTATATGGAAAGGGAAAGAAATTGAAATAGCTAAAACAATTTTGGAAAAGAATAAAGCTGGAGGAATCAATCTACCCTAGTCCAAGCCTTATAAAAAACTACAATAATATTACTAAATCTGAATAAATCTGCAAAGAATTATGCTGAGTGGGAAAAAGAAAGCCAATCCAGAAAGGCTCCAAAAATATACCATTCTTCAAATAACAAAAGTATGGTTTAAGGAAACAGATTGGGCCAGGCATGGTGGCGCACACTTGTAATCCCAGCACTTTGGGAGGCTGAGACAGGAGAATCGTGAGTTCAAAGCCAGCCTCAGCAACGGTGAGGTGCTAAGCAACTCAGTGAGACCCTGTCTCTACATAAAACACAAAATAGGTTGAGGATGTGGCTCAGTGGTCGAGTGCCCCTGAGTTCCATTCCAGGTACAAAAAAAGAAAAGAAAAGAAAACAGATTGGTAGTTATGGGGAGTTAGGAAAAGGGTGAGGGATGACAGGGAGGTTGGTGTAGCTCCAAAAGGCCAACCAGAGTGGTCCCTGTGGTGATGGAAACGCTTTGTGTTTCAGCTGTATCAATGTCAGCATCTTAGCTGCAATATTATTGGGAAGATGTTACCACCAGGGAAGCTGGGGAAATGTACACGGAATTTCTCTTTATTATTTCCTGAAACTGCATGTAAATCTATAATTATTTCAAAATAAAAATTTTAATTGAAAATTTTAAAAAGGACACAAAGCCAACTTGAAAAAGTTCCCACTGGTAAGCTGAGGATAATCTGAGCAGCAAAATAATTAAAGGCTATAATAAATTATAAATCATTAAAAAGAATAGGAATCTCTGAGTACACATTCATGATAGATAGGTGTATAGGCCAATAGACAGACACACACAAAGGAAAAAGAAAGGGCTCTTGCTTACAGCAGAAAGCAGGACACAGACTAGTAGTGCGTGGGAAGGGCACGGTTGAGAAATCATCACTTTGCCACCATGTGTAGATTGGTTCACACAAGAATCATCAACAGACAGTAAGACCTGATAATGAACAGCAAATTTACATGATCTGAAAGTTGGTGGTGCTGGCAATTGAACCCAGGGCCTTGTGCATGATAGGCAAACACTCTACCAACTGAGCTACATCCCCAACCCCTGAAAGTAATTATTTCTTGAAACAATAGTAACTGTACAAGGAAGAACTCAGCTGACACCTGGAATGGATAACCAAAATAAACATCACCAAAAAGAGGCAGATGGATATTGTGTGTCTCCAGATGGGTCACCTGAGAAGGACACATTACTCATGTATTCTTCTGACGAGAGATGCATAACCAACCAGAATGAGCACTCATCAATGAAAAATATTCCCATTTTAAACAGGGAAGGGGTATGGATTCTTTAAAAATTTCAAAATCATAAACTGGGTACTGTGAGGCATGTTTGTAATCCTAACCACTTGAGAGGCTGAGGCAGGAGGATCACAAGTTTGAGGTCCACCTAGACAACTTGAAGACAACATATCTCAAAAACTAAAAAGGGGCAAGGGATGTAGCTCAGTGATAAAGCACTTGCCTAGCATAAGGTTCTGGGTTCAATCCCCAGGACTGGGGATATACCATACACACACACACACACACACACACGTATATATATATATATATAATGATATAACGATATATATATCAGTTACAACAACTAAATGTAATACATGATCTTGAACCAAATTCAACACATTTAGGAAACAAAAAATCTATCAAAGATAATATTGAGTCACGTGACAAAAATAAAATATAGATGGTAAACCAAAATTGGTGATAGTTTAAGGAAAACTTAAACTTAACTGGTAACTATACCGTGGCATTGTAAAAGAATGTCCTTATTTTTAGGAAATACACACTTAAGTATTGGAGTGTAAAAGAAGACTGATATACGTAACTTTAAAATGGCTTAGGAAAAAACAGAGAAAAATAATGCTACCAAAGAAAAGATATTAACAGAGAAACAAAAGGATATAAGGGTATTCACACTATTCTTGAAATTTTGGTCAGTTCAAAACTGAAGATTTAAAAAAATTATTTAGCTCTTGTCACCTATCAAAACAGAACCTAAGAAATGTGAATACAGCCAGGCATGGTGGCGCACGCCTGTAATTCCAGCACTTTGGGAGGCTGAGACTGGAGAACTGAGAGTTCAAAGCCAGCCTCAGCAATGGTGAGGTGCTAAGCAACTCAGTGAGACCCTGTCTCTACATGAAACACAAAACAGGGCTGGGGATGTGGCTCAGTGGTCGAGTACCCCTGAGTTCAATTCCTGGTATCAAAAAAAAAAAAAGAAATATGAATACAAATTTGGATGGGATAAGTTTCTAAAAAGTACAGTAAAGAGCACAGGCTTCTGAGTTAAGATGAATTTGGGTTTAAATACCAGCGTTGCCCTTATTAACTAACCTTGACCTCCTGGAGTCTCAATCTCTTCATCTGTAAAATGGAGAAAATAATGCCTAATGAATAATTATTGTGAGGATTAAATAGGATAAGGGCTTTAAAACATCACAATGCCTAGCATACAGCAGCACCATTTCACAAAACTGTTCGTTATTTTAATAGGTTAGTGGTGGTTGTGGTTATTGCTGTTGTTGGTAGCCAGGGAGATTTCAAGATGACCAAAACATGATTTATGATTTCAAAAACCTTTTAAAAAATAAAGAGTTGAACCAAAAATAAAAGTTTGTGACATAATACTCTCAAAATGTTACTAGAGCAGAAAAAAGAGAGTACTTCTGGGAAGTAGGGCTGGGAAGACTTCCAGGGAAGGTATCATTGAAAGGGAGCCTTAAAGTGATAGTAAACATTTCCACAGATCTTTTGGCCATTCACATATGTTCTTTTATGAAGTATCAGTGCAACTCACTCTTAATATAAGTAATGCATATTTAATATGTGTAGTGTGAATATATTTTCCTAGTGTGTGTCTTGACTTTTCCCTTTCTCATGAATTACAGAAATTTTTAAAATTTTGTGTCAACTATTACTCTTGTTTAATTTTGTCAGTTATCATGTGGTTGTTTTTTCCCAAGAAGTCTTTGCATACTTCCATGTTGTAAAGATTTTCTCTTATATTTTAGTAACATTATAAACTAGGTTTTTTTCTAGAAGTTTTCTTCTAGAAGTTATTTTTATGTTTAGCTCTTTATCCATTTGAACTTAATATTTGTGTATTGTGTGATTTTGTTTCCAAATGAATACCCAGTTTTTCCAGCACCATTTTAGAAGAGTATCCTTTCCCCCAGTTGAATTGCCCTAACAGCTTTGTGGAGAATCAACTGAATACACAAGGGTTTAGTTCTAGTTTTCTATATATTCACTCCTACACAATACCACACAGTCTTGACTACTGTTGCTTGATGGAAATGAAAAAATGAAAATTGCTACCACTTTGTTACTTCTTTTTAAAACTGTTTGGAGCTCCATAAGATCTTTTGCCTTTCCATGTAAATGTTATAATGCAATTATTATTTTCTACATGAAAAAAAAGAAAGAAAGAAAATGAGCCTTAAAGGGCAGGTTAGGACCTCACAGGCAGAGGATAGGGTGAGTGGTGAGGGCATTCGTGCCCCAGGTAACAGGTTCAGGCTGAGGGCCCAGGGCATGCATGGCGAACAGTAAATATTCCTGGGAAAGAGATGGGCAGGGTTGATGTGCAGAGAGCTGGAAAAGTACACTCTGACTAACCTGTGAAGTGTGAAGGGCCTTAGGGTCTCTACTGTGTGTGCACGGTGGGAGAATCACTGGAGGGTTCTGAGTGAGCAGTAACCAGGTTCTTGTTGAAAATGTTGTTTTGCAGTAGCATAAGTTAATCTAGTAATTATCCCTTCCAATGGGGGACTCCTAAGGACAGGCCAAGCAGATACCACCCTCAGCCTGTCTCTGTTTTTACTAAGCCCCATCACCCAACAGGTGGTGACCCAAAATTCCAACAATAGGAAAGGGTGGCTGGGGCCATGGAGGAGCATACACAGACAGGTAGGTGGTTTCCAGGCCTGGACTGGTGATGACAGGAAAGTACCTGAAAGACACAGTGCCTAAGAGTAGGTGGCAACAGGCACATGGATAGCTTATGTGGAGTAGGCAAAGAAGACAGGAGTATTTCAACATTTTTACAACCAGTGCCAGAGCTTTCTGGCCTTTTGCATCCCAGGGTTTCTCCTCACCAGACTGTCTGCCCTCAGCTTATCTCTGGTTGGCTCAGGACCAGAGCCTTCTTGGCTAGCAAAGCTTCCTTCAAGGTAGGGCTTCCTGCCCACACTGGTAGGACCACCTATACTGTATACTGTACGTTTAGGGTGCCCCCTTGAGCCTACACACAGGACTGACTTGAAAATGAAAGAAAGCTAGATGCTACAGATGGGTCATTGCATTTCTCTTGTTTTACTTTACCAACATTTGCATATGTAGAAAAGAGAGGTGAAAGTTTTAATTCAATTTTTAATAGGGCACTATAATCAAAACGAGCTCTTTTGGAGTTTCTTATTCCATCTAATTTTGTGAGAAACATACTTTTCCCGAGTGTAGTAAGAAGGAAAAAGAATGTGGTTTTATAGTATATCCTCCTGTGAAACATTAAAATCTTGGATTTTAAATTTATGAGAAAGTTACTTGAAGATGTGGCTCAGATTTAAATCAACAAGACAAAAACAGTGGTTCCCTCTGAGGAGGAAGAGCATTCCCTTAGTGATTAACGTGGCCTGAGGTTACCTCAGAGGCGATGGAGGTGAAGCTGCTGCTAAAATGCACGTGCTTGTGGATCTCGCTGCCATTGGCAGTCAGAAGCCAGTCCCTGAAGGCCTGGTCTTTGCCAGCTGATTGGTTGCTGTGACTCTGGTTGGGCAGGAGCTCGGCCAGGTCCCAGTGGTACGACGGTGTGGCCCCGACCAGTGCAATGAGGATGGCCTCCGTGGCCACGTACAGCTGAAAGAGCAAAGACACAAAAGCAGATGCTGTAGACTTAGCCATGTAGGTGAAAACTCAGGATGTTTGCAAACCTTGAAAGATCTTTTTCTTGCTTTTGTGCTCTTATGAGCCTCAGAAATGGGCCACATCAGAAACCAAGGAGAATCGAGTGAAAAGGAAGCTTCATACTCTGCGAGGAACAGGGCCAACGGCCATCTACTTGCAGATCATTTTATGCTGCTTCAGGGTGTTCTCCTTCCTCTTCTGGGACACAGCAAAAGCTAAGGACTCTCTTTATATGGTCCAACTTTATGGGCTCTGACTTTAAAGCCCAACATTCCAGCTAATTCCTCCCCAATACTGTATCTGCAGCTCAGATAACCAGGCACCAGAGGGCCAGGAGTATCCTGGCCTTGAACTCATGATCTAAAGAAGACACTGAGGCACAGCTGCATGTCTCAGAAAACAGCATATATAATATTGCTTTATTAAAGCAGGTAAGCATAATATGTACTTGAATAGATACTAAAGTAAGACATGGCATACAACTCACAATTTAAAGAAATTCAAAATTCCAGGTATAGATATTAATTTCACAACCTTCACCTATATTGAATCTTGGTTTAATCATAATTGTCCTCTACCAAAGAAAAGATATTTTACCCATTCATTCCAGAAATATTTATTGAACACACATGCCATTTGTCATTGATTGTGCTAGGCTCTGTAGTTACTCACAATTGGATTTATAAGCTGTCCTATGCAGCCTTTGTATGCTACAGACTTCCATTTATCTTAGTTTTCATTATTGGACAATTATTTCAAGCTTACCATTTATTAATAAAACACATTAGTCTGCTTCAGAGTGTGATAATTTTACATAAGAAACTATCCCCATTAACTTTGAACTTGATGTCTTAAAACACCTTAAAGTAAGTGTCTAAAAACCATGAAGCAATGTGATTTCTCTGTGGCATATTGTACTATGCCCAGTGGATGGATGAGCTGACTGAGGCACATCCAGGAGAGACTTCCCAACAACCTCCTCTCCAGTCTGCAGAGAACTCCAGCCCAGGCTCCTTCACATTCAGCTAAATGGACAAGCTAAAGAGCCAGAAGGAGAGTAATTTATCACCACTAGATGACAGGATTACTGTCAAAGGAAGAGAAAAGGAGTCATGACATTGTGGGTGTCATAACAGAAAGCTAATGTAAAACCCAGGATGGATTTTTTTTTTTCAAACTCTCTTGGTAAAGCTGAAAAGGTGCAAGGAAGTCCCAATCTATTTTGAGGGGATACACTGTGGGCACCTCTAGAGATGCACAAAGCAGCCACAGGTCAGTATATGTGGTGATTTATTATAAGAAGCAAAGGAAAACATGTCCCTAAGTTTACATGCATCCTAGCCCCAATGTGTACTATTAAGGACATCTTAAAATAGGAGGCAATCAGCTTATAAAAATAAAAACCCTCATCATTGCAGAAACACAGATTACACATTTTACAATTGCTATAATTACAAAACCACTTCCGTCCAGCTAGTAACTGCCCCCCAATTACAATCTGCTGAAATTTAATTGATAGGTATAAAGAGATGAAAAACATGGGGCAAGGAAATGCAAAGGAGATGACTCAAAACACATGTTCTGGTGAACTCACTGCCTTCAATCAGGCAAAGCAAACCAGCCATGTCTTCTAAGTGTGCCCTTTTCTGTTTTTGTCATACCATTCACTTCACCTGGACAGCACTTCCTCCTGCCATGAATGTTTGAACTTTCCCCATCCTCCAAGATGCAGCTTCAGATAATGCCTTCCTCCCCAACCCTCCAGAAGTCCTCTCCTGCTCACCTGCAAAGTTCCATCTAGACTTTTCTAGAGCACATATCACTTTCTACACTGTATATTTATGTTCTGATTCACTTTTGGGCTTCCAAAGCAAATAACCCAGGACCTACACACTTAACAAGGGAATGAATAAATGACCAGGAGAGAACACGAGTAATAACGACACATGCTTCTATAATGCTAACCACAGGCCACCACTAGGGTAAGTTCTTGTTGAACATATGTTAGCACTTTCCATTTTTATCTGGTGTCCTAGGATAACAATGTTCTAGGTAAAAGGGAAAATGCTTCAAAGGGTCCTGTGGTTGGAGACATGTTTCACTATGAAGGCCACCATTCTTAGTAAACACCACAATCTGGAGAAAATAGTTCAAAAACAAAGAATTGGTCCTAGCATATATCTTTATTCATAACGCAGGGAGACCTGGACTTGATGGCACAGACCTATAATCCCAGTAACTCAGGAGAACGAGACAGGAGGATCTCAAGTCTGAGGCCAGTCTCAATAACTTAGTGAGGCCCTAAGAAACATATTGAGACCCTATCTCAAAATAAAAAACAAAAAGGATGCAAACGTAGCTTAGTAGTAGAATGTCCCTGAGTTCGAGCCCCAAAACTAGGGGAAAAAAAATCTAACGCAGTTAACCTAGTTAATCAGCATCATCTGTACTAACTAGTATTACCCAGTTTCCTAGCAATCTACAGGCAGATTAAGCACTTCCCACGTATCTCATCTTCTCTGATCTCCTTCCACCCCTCTCAATGTCTCCCTGGCCCACCCAATGCACAAGTGTGTGTATTTGAGGGCACTCACATAGACACACACACACACACACACACACATCCAGGGCCCTCAGCAGAACACATAGGGCCACAGTTTTCTGTCACCGGAAAGGTCAGAAACCTGCAATTGTAGTAGACAGCGCCTGCCTCAGCAATAGCTCAAAACCCATGTCGTGCTCAGGCTCTCTGGTCATAATGGAGACTGAGTAGGCAGGCAGGAAAAGGACTGCATGATAATGCCGAGAGGAGAGGCTTAAACTCCAATCACAGCCTAATGTTAGGTCCTCCATACCAGAGCCACATCCATGAGTCACACAGTCACAGGAAGTCAAAGATGGCTTGGCACTAAACTAGCCCTGGGGATGTACCACCTTCACACAGGGCGTGGGGGTGCTTTTCCTCAGTTTGCCATCTTTTGCTATGACAATTTCGCAGCTCACACATTCTGCTCCTTCTCCCCAGGGAACAACAACAAAAACAAAATTCTCTCATTCTTTTCTCTACTATTACTCTACTGCCACCACGTACACATTCACCCACATACTTTTATCTAATGAAATCGCACCCATCAGCAGATGGGCCTTAAAGCCACAATAAGAAACCACCATCCATTCTCCTTCCGAGTGGGACTAACGACATCTCAAATAAATCATTATCTTCTCGTCTCTACCTCCAGGGAAAGAGAGCAAGTGCCACAGATGGCTGGATTTTTTTCCCTCCTTCTCGATGTAATTATAATTAGAAAAATGACTAAAATGCACCAGGGCATTGAAATTTTAAAAGTTCCAAAACAGAGAAGGTTTGAAAAGTAATTTTATATCACCATTGTGAGCTTTCGTCATGCTTCTCAAGGAAACCGAAAGAGTCTCCCATTAATTATCTCATCAAAACAGCTTGCACTGTAAAGTCATGGTCAGGTATGACGTTTATTTTGTAGGCAGGAAGAATGAGATGCAGGGCAATTAAGGGATCATTCACGGTCGCGTTTAACACTGATAGCTGAACCAGGATGAGAATGGGAGCTACCCAACTTTGAGACCAGAGCCTTTTTCAGGGGAAATGAGGGAGACAAAAATCAAAGATGATCTTATTGTTGTCATTACTATTAGTCTTTTCTGCTATTGGTCCTCAGTTATCCAACTGACTCAATCAAAAAGCATTACATAATCCTAATCATAAAGGCAGGACCACATACCCAGTGCCCCACACAAAGGGCACATTTGATAAATTCTGCTTGGCAGACTTACTGATAGTACCTATTTTTTGTGTTTAAAATTTGGAACGTACTTACACACCCTGAATAACTGGTGTCTCTGAGTACTGTCTTGTCCCCATTCTAATCCCTCCACAATATACTGCTAAATCAACTTCCTTGATATGCTCCATGAAACTATTCTGGTCAAAACATATTAATGGTAAATGGTAAATTTCCTATGGCTCAACTGCTAATTAATCCAAATTCAAGCTGTTTGCACGGGCCTCCTCAATTCCCCAAACATGACTTCACTCACTGTGAGGTGTGAAAAGCATATGAATCTGCATACCTGAGTCTAAACCTCAGCTCTAGCCAGCCTTAAGCAAATTCAAACCTCTCTAACTTCATGTTTTCTTACAATAAGATTGGACATTAATGTAACTCCTTTATATAAGGCATTCATTCTAACTATCCCACACTAAGGGTCAAACAGGATGCCTCTCTAGTTGACAGGAAATTGTATAGCATGATACAAATAGTATATGCCAGTCTTCCCAAACTTAATGGGCAAGGTCTGACTCACTAGGTCTGGGGAAGGGTCTGAAACACTGCATTTCTAACCATGTTCAACAACACTGCTGGTCTGGGCCACACTCTGTATGGCCAGGGCATAGGTTAATCCTTCTTCTATACCTTTTCCAATGTTGTTTTTCCACTTGAAATGACCTTCCTAATTCCCCTCTAAACCCAAGGTTCAAAGTTCAACTCAAGCTCAACTGTCTTTCTGAAGGCCCCAATGAACCACTCTAGACTGCAATCTCCTTTCTTAATTTCTGAAGCATCGGTTTGCTGGATTATTTCATAGGCAAATATTGCTTTGTGCCATTATTTATGTAAATAGAGCTAAATTCTAATTTTCTAATGACTTTTCATGTCCTTTAGGAAAAAACCTTAAATTCTTCTTTATCCATCCAAAACACCCAACACACCAATCAGATGTAACAGCCTATCATATGTATTTTTTATAATCCATTATAGAATGCTGGAACAAAAATCGTGCATTAAAACCAGTAACTCTGGAACCTAATGTTTGTTCCCACCACTAAGACTGAATAAATTATTTTATGTACATCTGTTTCTCTCAAGTAAAATGGCATATCATCACCTGACCACCCTCCTTCTGTTGTTGTTGTTGCTGTTATTATTATTATTATCTGGTACCAGGGATTGAACTCAGGGGCACTTAACCACTAAGCCATATCCCCAACCTTTTCATTTAGAGACAGGGTTTCACCTAAGGCCTTGCTAAATTGCTGAGGCTGGCTTTGAACCCTCAATTGTCCTGCTTCAGCCTCCTGAGCCGCTGGGATTCCAGGAATGCACCACCACGCCCATTTCTCCTTCTGGTATTTAATTTTAATTAAAATCTTTTGATTTTTGCAAGCGCCAACACTTTGGAACACATTGTATTATACACCTCAGATGATAACCAACAAGGATAGGAAGCAGTCCCCTCCCCTGAGGCACACACATTCAAGTGAAGACAGCAAACACATCCAAAGCTGCAAACATAGGGCAGATTGTGATGAGAGCCCAGTGAGCCACCACAGAAACAAAGTTCATGAGTACACAGAAAAAGGAGATGTGAATTCTACCCATGGGAAGGAGGGGAAAGTTGTGAATGCAACACTTGAGTAAGGTAGTGAAAGGCTGCTAGGGAATTAATTAAAACAGAATTCAGGGGAAGGAATTCTTTGACAAGAGCAACCACCCAATCAGAATCAGGAGAGTGAAGAACACATGTTTAGGGTTTATAAAATATGACAGGGCCAGCTTAGGTTTTTCCAAAATTCAGGGATTCAGGTATCCCTACAAGAGATGGAGATGTCCATCTTCTGACTGCTATTATTTACTAGTCTTCTTTTTTTTTGCTCTGCAGTGCTGGGGATTGAACCCAGGACCTCACAATGCTAGGCAAGCCCTCTGCCACTGAGCTATGTCCCCAGCCCACTAATCGTTTTTTAAATCATTCAAAGTTTTAAACTTAAGCAAATTAACATAAAAATAAAATTTGATATCTATACATATATCACTTGCCAGATGGAACTATTAACAATAAACACAAGGTTAAAAAGCCACATACTGGCTAGAATGTTTTCATCTAAGGTGGGCCACAAGAGATATCTGTGGGCAAGATGGATGCGAAATTGAAGGAGCAGTTATTCTTGGTTTATATGGTCAGAAGGTCGGGACAGGTGCTTTTATGTCTCATACAATGTCATTCATTGGCTAGCTCGCCTCACTGGTGTGGCAGGGCAGTTGGTCCTGCAACTGCTCCCCTTTCTTCTGTGTCTTCCTTCAGCCTCTCTGACTCCTGGGCCAGGTATGTCTAAAAGGCATCCACTCCATCAAGGTTAGAGGCAGTGAGAATGGCATAGATGCCAGTCAATTCTGATGGGCTCCAGATCATATCTTTCCTTCCCAACAGCCTGCCCTGCAGATGTTCAGCTTCAATATCACATGCTGAGACAACTTCCTTAAAGGAGCTGCTCAACCAGCTGCCAGAACAGCAAAGGTCAAACTTCCATAATATATCACTCATCAGTATACATAATTTCTCTTTCTCTCCCTCCCTCCCTCTCTCTCTCTCTCTCTCTCTCACACACACACACACACACACATCTCCATTCTAGGACCTCTGCTCCCTATCTCTCTGGTTGAGCTATGACTGGTACAACCTTAAGCAAATGGGGTAAAATATTTGCATTTACTAAATCTGGAAGAAGATGCACATGTGTCTGTGACATTATTCTCTGCATTTTTGCATTTGAAATATTTCCTAATTTAAAAAGAAGTTTAAAAATGAATAACAAATAGGATGAAACAGAATGATGTTATTAGGTCATGTTTTCTGCCAAAGTCTGAACCTCCTTTAATTCTTCAATTCTAGTTTATTCCCTTTGTTAAAATGGAAATATCTGCAAATGTTTTGAGAAGTGCTAGCGCCAAATGAGATTTTCCCCTTCGATAAACAGAAGGACTGAAGAAGTGAAAAGGAAATAACCCTTTCACTTTGCAGGTTAATGCTGTTTAATACAATATCCATATACTTCCAACTCTACTACACAGGCTTTTCTTTAGGATATCAAGAAAATGCAGAAAGAGATGGGATTAGAAATAACAGAGGGAGTAACCTGGACTCAAGAACAAAGGTGAGAGGGTATCACTGGAAAGAGGGCAGTAACGTGCCTTCCTCTTGGACACCAGTTTTGCCAGGGAAGGAATTTCTCTGTGGAGAAACATGATAGGTGAGGATAAAACAAATTCTGAAGCAAAAGGTTTAGAGAGTTTATACCAAATGACCTCTATTTTTATTCATGACATGTGCACAATGATCATCAGGAGAATGAGAGGAACAGAAGTTTGGGCTTAAAACCAGTAGCAATCTATCCACAGGCAAGAAGTGAATCCAGAACAAAAGAATGGCCCAACATCATGGGCTGTGTGGGTTTCTGAAATGAGAAAAAGAGGAACAACCTGTGCAACAAAAGAGAACAGAATAACCACAGTATGGTATAACCATATTTTGGAGTATTACACTGTAGCCATTAAAAAATATATAAGGGTGTTCATTCATGAGCTCGGCAAGGCATGTGAAATGCTGCTGAGAGACAAAATCAGGTGGTAATACACATTTCTGCAAAAAAAAGATAAGTGTGCATATTTACATGATATAAAGTCTGGAAAGCTATATACCAAAAAAGTGAACATGTGGGGCTGGGGCTCAGTGGTAGAGTGCTTGCCTAGCATGTGTGAGGCACTGGGTTCGATCCTCAGCACCACATATAAATAAATAAAATAAAGATCCATTGACAACTAAAAAAATGCTTTAAAAAAAAAGGTGAACATATTTTACTTCCAGGTGGTACAAGTTTCTGATGATCCTTTTCTTTTTCTTTTCTATTTTCCCTTAACTCTACAATTGCCATATACTGCCTGTGGAGTACTGTGGGATTCCCATAAACTCAGGCACTTGTTTGTTTGAGTGTTAGGGCAAAGAAGTCAGAAGGGACGCTGATAACTTATATGTGTCTTTGGATTTGATGACCTCTTTTTTCTAAGTCAGCCTCTAACGACTGTGATGAACCACTCTCAAAACCAAATAATTATGCCAATAAATTACAGGGCACTGGACATCTTCAAGAAATCTTAAACTCACAAAAAAATTTAAAGTTTCATGACCCAACCATTTCCAAGAACACAGTCGACTGAGGGGTCATTTGCTCAAGTTCACCAGCCACCTTGCAGCACAGTGGCACAGCATCCAAGTCCAGTGTTCTTTCTGCCCTATTGATATGGCTGTTTTCATATTTTTAAGATTTCTCTTGTATTATCTTGAAAAGTAATACCTTCTTTATCTAGGTACATGTCAAACAGCTGTGCGAGGCATTGCTGAGCATGCTACTGGGGGTCTGGGTACTTCAAAAAATCAGACTATCTACTTTCCAAAGCATATCCCCTGTTTTGAGATGATCTGGACCCAAGGCGCCCTCTACATCTTCTGGAGGCCTCCTGCATCTACATAGCCTCCCTGGAAGGGAATTTTTCTGACAGATGCGCAACTTCATATGCTTTACACCAGGGGGCAGTGTCTACCTAAAGACGACATTTCCTGGGGGTCTCAGGGGCACTGTGGCTTTGGTCTCTCTGACCTGCAGAGCCCCACCCACCTGAACTGGTGGAAGGAATACCACACAAACATTCTCCAACTTGTCATAAACTTTCAAGGGACTCAAGCTCCAGGTCACTGCCTGAGGATCGAAAGAAAGAGTAGGAGCAGCATAAAACTTGCTCAACCTAGCAGGGAACCCTAGTAGATTCCAACATGTGCTGGAGTCACCGTGAGGAAGCTCTAATGCCACAGGTTCCCATCATGGCTGAACCCTGGTGGTGCTGAAAGCTGGTCTCAATAACTGTAATTAATAAGATCTTGACTTGTTTATGGCATGAACTCCATTGCCTGGGTATGGTAGGGAGTTTAGAAGAACTGGCTATCATCTCAGTCATATCTCATCCAAAAGGTGGTCTACCTATGAATCTCCTGTGAGGGGAGGGACACAGCAACAAAAGAAGGGAAGGTGAGTTGTGACAGTGTTCAACACAAAGTTTAATAAAGCATTTTGCACAAAACTCACTCCATCCTACCCTCCTGTGTTAAATGACAACTCACCATAGTAAAAGATTTAAGGGATATCAACTAGAAAGAATAAACACTACATTCATCCAGAAAACTGTAGCGTTCTCTCTCACTTACACATAACTTCTTTTCTTTACATATTTTTGCTGGCAAATAAAATGAATAAAACAAGACTCACAAACTCGCCATGACAACAAATGAAAAAACTTCATCATATTTCCTTCAGGTTTTTAAAAAATGCAATATTACAAATCCAGATGAAATCTCCTTTATACCCTACCCAAATCCCACCCCTTCCTTTCCTTCCCAAGAGGCAACCAATTACGTGACTTGGTCTAAATTGTTTCTATACATTCAAAAACCACATATGGTATTGTTTTGTGTGTTTTAAATTTTATGTTAAGAATGTTTAATATATTAATAACATTAAAATTTATGTTGTATTTATCTCTGCCTTTTTTTTCACTTCACATTGTTTTAGAGGTCCATCCAAATAGTTACATAAAGGTCCAGTTCACTCATTTTAGTTGTTGTGATCTATCAAATTTATACCACACCGTAACATCTCTTTGAAAGTGTTTCTTGTTTTTTGTTATTAAAAACAGTGCTGCAGGTAGAAACAATGTCCACCAATGGATAAGTGGACTAACAACTGTGGTACACGTATATAAGAATATTATTTGACCATAAAAACGAATGAAATATTGATACATGATGTAATGCACACGAAGGTTGAAAACATTGGGCTGAGCAGAAGCAGCCAGATAAAAAAGGTCATATACTGTATGATTCCATTTATATCAAATATGGGACATAGATAAATCCAAAGAGACAAAAAGTAGATTCATGTTTGCAAGGGGTTAGGGGAAGGGCAAAGGGGAATAACTGTTTAATGATTTCAGGGATCTCTTTTAGAGTGGTTACATATTGTATAAGTAGAGGCGACTGTTTTACAACACAGTGAAAGCACTAAATGCCTCTGGATTTTTACTTTAAAATGGTTAATTTTTCTTAAATCGTTAATTTTATGTCATATGAATTTCACCTCAATTGAAAAAAAAATCCTGGTCAGGGGGTGTCACTCAGTGGTAGTATGTGAAGTCTTGGGTTCCATCCCCAGCATGGCAAAAAATAAAAATAAAAACAATGTAGCAACAAACCCTTACACACATGTTCAAGATACACTACAGGTGTGACTAGGTGTTGAATGCTGGGTTTTAATTTCACTAGATGGTGCCACATTGTTCTCTAAACTGAATAGTTTCTATTTCTCCTCATTTTTATCACACTGGTACGGTTGGACTTTTTAATGTTTGCTAATATAATAAGTGTGAAATGGTATTTCATAGTCATTCAATATGCCCATCCTGGATGACCACTGAAGGTAAGCATCTTTTCATGTGTTGACTAGGATAGGTTCCTCTTCTGCAAAATACCTATTCAATCATTTCACTTCCTAAAATGCCATGAAAGTATATTTAGTGTATAGATACCATTAATGCATTGATAGTTCTAGGATTTGAAAAAATAAGGTTGGGATTTTAAAGGGTTTACACAAAAATCAATCTCATTCGTGCCCATCAGAATACGGTACCTCAATACAAGGTTCACAGCCCAGCATCACAATTTTACTGGTGAAACTAATGCTTGTTACAGATTACATGTTCCTGTTCATTAATGGATGTTTCCAATTCTGTGCAAATTATACTATAACCTAAGATTCATGATCCTATGGAAAATGAAGAGGCTAGAGCCTCTGGCTTAGAACAAAGAAGCAGGATCCATTTTTGTTTTGTATCTAAGAGAAGAAAGAAACAAGAATTTCACTGCATCCTGCCTCCTCCAGACGGAGTGGCAAACACGCACACACACACACAAATACAGCATAGTGACGGTGGCCACAGCTCTAACACACCTAGGAAAAGAGCAACAGCATAAACTAAACAGAATTATTCATATTTGAATACCACAAATAACTCTTCCCCTAGGGAAGGAAAGTATATTTTGATAGTAGGAATTTTTCAGTTAAAATTGTAAATCTTATTGCTTATTCATAAGTCAACTACTTTTACATAAGGCAATCTTTTCTTCATATTTTTTATGTACTTTCAAACCACACAGTCTGTCACCGGGGCATTTGCTTCTGATCATGCTGAAGAGAAACTGACAAAACCCTCATTTATTATGTGCCTGAGAGCTGACCACTACAGAGATTCCAAATTGTATTTGCAAGGAGTGTGAAAGAAAGTCTCTTAGCAAAGGGAACTGGATAGTGTGGCCACTTTTGATAATATATACAATGCTACGGATAATTCTAGAAAGCAGTTAACCTAGGACCTTCAGAGTTGCTTTGGTATGTAGTTTTGTCCTCTTAGTTTGAACTTGGATGTATTTGAAGAAAAGAGATTTAAAAAAAAATTTTTTAAATAAAAACAATGGCCCCCCAAGGATGAAAATGTAAAAGGATCTGTACAGTGTCCATCTCTGTCCCTCTAGTTTTGTGCCTCCTAGCTGCGGTTAGTCATTATCAAACTGCAGATGCAAAAAGGCTGAAGCGATGGTCCCTCGCTCTATTACAGCTGCTGGGCTGCTGGGCTGTACCTTCCCTGCTCCATCGTAAGAACAGTCCTTGATGTTACAAGCAGACAAACATCAATCTCCTTCCATTTAAGCCAATTTTGTGAAAAGGGTTTCTTACTTTTCCTCTGCTGGGGAAGAATGCCCCCCCTGCCCGAAAGATGAATTCATCCAGGATACATCTGTCATAGGTCTCCCAGCACGCCCACTTCACCTGTCATACGCCTCCCAGCATGCCCGCTTTACAGGCCAACTCCTCTATTCATCCCCCAGAATCTCCAAACACAGTCTCTGTGGAGAGGTCTTTGGGGGAACTCCCCTCTCATATCCAGCACTGTTTTTGGTGGGCCTGTGACCACTTGGATCATGCGTCTCAATGGGGTGGTTAAGTCCTCACAAACATGTGGGGACTGTAAAGGATTCACTCCTGCCTGAACTCCTCCACTGGCACAGGTGTCTCTCCCAGGTCCCTGCCCAGCCCACACCTACAAGATAAACAGTCACTCATTGGCAACAACACTCCAAGACCTGATCCCTGTGTGGCAAACACTGCCCATATGTCCACCAGGGTTTAGTGAACCATCATGGCCGCAGGCTTGGAACTCTTTGGTAGCAAATTCCAGCCAAGTAGGTCAACCATAAATAAAAGTAAGTAAGAGAAACTCAACAATCCTGACCAAAAACCCTGGACTTTTCAGTATGACACTCCACTCAAGACAAGCTTTTCCAAGTCAGTGGATACCTGGCTAGGTTAAGTGGAAGGTAGGGATAGGGAGGTGGGATTGCTCGGAGGAGAACTATTTTCCTGGAATTCTTGGTTTGAACAAGAATATTCTCAAAAAAAATTATAAATGAAGATCAAATATCATGGTTGTGATTCTATTTTCTCTGTATTAAATAGTTTCATGATTTAGCATAAACGTTTTTCCTCCACAGAAAGAAACCTAAAACATAGCTTAAAAGAATTTCAGAGCCAGGCGCAAGCCTGTAATCCCAGCACTTTGGGAGGCTGAGACAGGAGAATCGCGAGTTCAAAGCCAGCCTCAGCAATTTAGCGAGGCCCCAAGCAACTCAGTGAGACCCTGTCTCTACATAAAACACAAAATAGGGCTGGGGATGTGGCTCAGTGGTCGAGTGCCCCTGAGTTCAATCTCCAGTACCCAAAAAAAAAAAAAAGAATTTCAGAATGCCACATATCTGTGAGTTGGAAAGTTGTTCTGCTACAAGAAAGAATTGTCTTCATCTATCAGTCCATCATTGGAACCATTTATTTTTTCCTTGCCAGTGATGAAATCAACTGAACTTTCAAACATTTTAATGGAAAAAGAGAATGAAAAGTCAAACTTAACCTCCTCTCATCTTCCTGTTGAGCCACTGCCTTAGGTAAGTTTTAAGCAACTTGTGGACCAGAGGTTATACCCGTGATCACCCTGTACTTCCTGCAGAATACTATCAACATATGTTAACTAGTTGCTTGTTAAATTGTCAGCCTGCCTCACCCCACCACCACTAGAAAGCCAACCTCCTGAGGACAGGGACCTTAATTTGTTCACCATTGTGTCCCTGTGTTCAGCAACTACAAGGCACACGTTTAAATGTTCTGACTGACTGAAGGAATGTGTAAGTGGCTGGCTATAGCAGGCATTAATAAAAGAATTTGAATGAAATGCCTTCAGAATATTGGAAGAAGTAACTGATGTCAAATGGGCCCTTTAAGTTGGTGATAGAGGAGTCAACTCCTGCCTGGAAGCTAATGTGTAGTGATCTTTTAGCATATGGAACCCACATTTTTAGGCTGGGATCTGCAAGCAGGTTCTGAGAATTCTATACAATAAAGAAGGGATTCCATCTGGTAATCACATATTGCAGATGGCACTATTTGGCTTATAAAACTCAACCCAAGGCTGGCCTTAGGGCTGAATGATCCAGCAGAACTCAGAAATAAATCCTATGTATTAAAGCCCCTGGAATAGGAAGGCCCTGAAACCCAGAAAAGGCTGTGAAGTAGATACCCGGAGCTGAAGAAGGCGGTCTTAGATGACACTATTAGTGTGTTTGTGATGGGGCGGTCTCTGTGTCCTAGATGCCAAGGTGACAGCGCCACAGGTTAGAGTAACAATCCCCTTTCATTTTTGCAGCCTGCTTCAGGTAATGGCATTTCACTTCCCTTCCTAACCAGCGCAGGGGCTGAAGTACCTCCCCCAAACACTTCAGCCACCACCCCAGGTGGCGGGGTGGGAGGCCTTGGTAGAACCCGCGAGGCTCTGAGGCCCACGGGCGAGCTTGGCGTGGCGGGACCCAGGCCACCGCGCTGCTCCTCTCCCAGCCCCGCCCCGGCGCGCTCCACCTTGGCGATGTGCAGAGCGCGGGCCTTGGCCGGGCGGGCAGGGAGGGGACGCACGGCCCGGGCCGCTCGGCCTCGAGGAGAGAAGTGGGGCTGTGGAGACTCACCTGCAGCAGCACCGCCAGCAGGAAGCACAAGTACATCTGGTATATGCCCATCTCCCCCACCGCCTGGAACGCCTCCTCTACCTCCATGGCCGGGCGCTCCGGGAGCCGGCGCCGCCCCCGCCCCTCCGGCGCAGCGCGAGCCCGGGGTGCCGCGGAGGCGGCGGGGATCCGCGAGCAGAGGCCGGGCGCCGACGGCCGGTTCGGGGCGTGAAGGGGCGCGCCAGTGGCTGGGACCCCGGAGCGCGTTGGAAATGCGGGGCTGGTCGCCCTCCCCTTGGCCGCCTCCGAGCTTCCCGTCAGAAATAATTTTTTGAGAGCGATTGCTGTCTGCGTCGGCTCAAGTGAGAGGAAAGAGGAAGTGGGTGCGGCGGGAGGCGCCCTTTGGGATGGAGAAACACAGGGAGGGGCAGCCTCGCGTGCGCTCCGCCGCCGGTTCACAGGGCCGCCACGGTCGGGGGCCTGAGCTAACCAGTGGAGCGTGGGGGTGGAAAGGGCGCGGAGTTCTACAGCCTTGGGAGAAGAGCACCGTGCAGAATTTCCTCTCCTGCTCTGTATGGGCCCTGGGTTAAGTACACAGATACGTAAGCAAGTGATTGCCGAGCCCTCAGAAATGCTTGCTTATATAAGTATGCACGAGGAGGCGCAGAGTCAACACAGAAGAGCTAAGAATAGTCTGTAGGGCAGGAAGTGATGGACACTCAGGTATTTAAAGGTGGTGCGCCGGGCTGGAGAGGTAGGGAGAGACTTGGCAGGGCCTTCCTTAGTTGCATCATGCCTCCCTCTCAAGCCTGGTTTGTTTTGTTTTGTTTTTTTAGTGTTCTTTTTAACAGCTGCGTAATATTCTGTTGTCCAGACAATGACTCTGATACAATACTGAATAGAAGTGGTGGCCTGGGAGTATCCTCTTCTTGCCAGAATCCATTAATTATGATGTCTATTGTAGTTTATTGGTTGCTGCCCTTTGCTTGTCTCTTTTTTAAGCATCTGGATTTAGCTTGTTCAGGGGCTGGGATGTTCTTCAGTGGGGGCGGGGAGAGGGAAAGGGAAATAACATCACTTCTACTTATTTATTTCTAGAAATGCTTGTTTAGTTTTTCTGTGCTTTTTTGAAATATGCTTGTTCATAGTTTTCCCTTAGGGTTTGTAAGAATCGTGCTATAGTTGTATTCATGTCCCGTTTTTCATTCTTAATGTTTTTCATTTTCTTTGACCCATTCTTACTAGACTTGGTTAGAGGTTTGTCTACTCTATTATTTTTTAAAACAACCAACTTTTGTGTTTTCTCTTTCTATAAAGAAATAAATGAATATATTTGAATACAGTTTATGAATTACATAATTATTTTTCATTTCCTTTTGTTACTCTGTAGTTCTTATATTAGCTGTGACTTGAAAGTTATTTACTTTCTATTCTTTTTTAAGAATAATTACATTGAAAACTATACACTTCTCTCTAGATACTACTTGTCTCACTAGTTTTGTTATACGATACATTTGTTTAAATAGTTTTAATATTTAATGACCGTAATTTGTAGGTTACAACCAATAAGCTGCTGGGGAGGCTAAGGCAGGAGGATCACCAGTTCAGATCCAGCCTCACAGCAACTTAATTAGGCCCTAAGCAACTTAACCAGACTCTGTCCTTAAAATATAAAAAGGGCTGGGAATGTGGCTCAGTGGTTAAGTGCTCCTGGGTTCAATCCCCAGTCCCCCAAAAATAAATAATTAATTATGGTTAGTGCATTTTTAAAATAGTTTCCAGTTAAAGGTCATTATTACTTTTTAAGCTTTTTTATTGATGATTATTAATTTAAATGTTTTACGGACAAAGCTGATCATCAATCCTGGAAATTTTTCTCAAAAGAAAGCTAAAACAATAATATGTAGTCATTTTAAAATATATTGCATGTCTTGAAAATAATATATGGCTTCCTTGTATTGGGTGCAAAATTTTATATGATCTATCAGATAAAGCTTGCAATTTTATTAAAGTGGACTGTAGTATTACTGAATTTTTAAGGTAGATATATCAGCTTCTAATACCTGAATTTTTAAGGTAGATATATCGGCTTCAAAACCTTCCAAAATTATCACTTTGAGTATCTTTTTCTCTGTATAAGCTCATAAAAGTACTAACTGAATCGTTCTATCATGATGAAATAGCTCTTTTCCCTTCTAATGCTTTTTGCCTTCATTTTTATTTTCTGATATTAACTTTCTGCATTCCCTTGTTTATGTTTTGTGTTTTCTTTGTCATCTTTTACTCTTGTATTACTGTTCTACATTCATCCTTTTGGTTTTATTCTGCTTTAGGCATATTTATGGAAAGAAGATGTCTTTTTCCCATCCAGTTTGCTAGCCTCTGTCTTTTAATAGGAGAGTTAAATCCATTTATATTTATTATGAGTGATATAATTGAAATGATTTTCACTGTCTCATTTTGTGTTTTCTGTTTGTCACCTGCTTTATTTTATCTTTCTGCCACCCATTGGATTATTAGAACTATTTTTATACTACCTCCTCTCTTTTGCTATTTTAGGGAACTACATTATTATTATTATTCCTCCTACACTTTCCCACAAGTCTGATTGTTATTTAATATATCTCTCTTATTACAGGCGCATACCTGTAATCCCACAGGTTCTGGGGGCTAAGGCAGGAGGATCACCAGCCTTAGCAACTCAGCAGGGGCCCTCAGCAACTTAGACCCAAAATAAAAAGACTGGGGATGTGGCTCAGTGGTGAAGCGACCTGGGTTCAATCCCTGGTACCAAAATTGTATTTTCAAGATTGAAAACTAAGACATAAAGATGTTTTGTTCTGGAAAACTCTGTTCGTCAAGAAGTGACTATCATAATGCTCTAGTACCTATATGGAGGACTTATAGGAAGCTGTTTGATTAAGAGGAAAACTTTCATTACTTCCATTGTTAAGAAAAATTATTCTTAACTAAGAAATAATAGGAAAGCAAGAAGGGTGCAGTATGTTTTCTCAATGTAGCAATGAAGCAGTGTTCAGCAGGTCTACTCCAGGATCATTTCCCTGTCTTTGACTTTTCTATTGACTATTAACAAAAACCCAGACACTAAAGTTACAGGTCAACCTGTAGATTGTTTTTTACATTCAGTAGGAAAGTTAATCTATCATTTCATTGTCCTGAGGTTATTAACTTATTTTGTATCTAATCTAGCAATCCTAATATTCTTTTTCTCTAAATAACTGTTTCCTGAAATGCTCTTAGAATCAGCTTTACTTTCCTATTAGTTCCCTAATCAATTATTGAACTGAATAAAATCCTTTACATGAGTTCATTACTTTTTGGAAAGTCATGTTTTTTAACTTTCAAATTGTTTTCTCTTTACATCATGATGTGTTCAAATGAATCATCAATCACGAAAATTAATACTTTACATGACACATAGTTAAATTAATTAATTAATTATTTAATTTGAAGTTAAATTAGTTCATCTTATTCCCTAAAAGTTTATATATCTTTTAAGTGAACTAAAAAAATCTATTTTTATTCACTCATACTGGGACATATATACCAGATGCATATGGTGAGAACAGAAAGTATAATCTGGGGAGCATCTGAAATGGGGCCTCAAGAGTTGACAGAGGACAGATATGCAGTGCTAAGGAGGTGGACACTTTCCTACAGGCGATGAGGAGTCACTGAGGTATTGTTCTAAGTTGGAATGACATGATTTCAATAAGAACTTGGCAGCAGTGGAAATGGAAAATGCATCTAACACCTGTTGAGAGACTATTATAATGGCCTGGGCAAGACCCAGTGAGAATTTAACCAGAAGAATGACTACAGAAATGGAGAAGTAAGGACAAACAAAGTAAAATCTGCAAAACTTCATAGCGATTGCATTTTGCAGCTACAGATAGGAAGAAATAAGGACTGACTCCCATATTTAGTCATGACAGCCAAACTGAAAGAGTAGGGGTATTATTAATTGAAATAAGTAATACCACAGCAGTGGAGTAGGTTTGTAGTGGAAGGTTGAGGGGCCTGTGACAGGAATGGTGGGGCCAACAGGCGTTGCTCTTTTAAATAGCTATTGCCCCTTTAAGATCCTGCCCTTCCCCCTTAACCCACTCAGGCCTCTGCTGGATTTCCATGCCCTAATTTACCGTCTGCAACAGAGCATCTGAGCATGCGCTGGAGGAAGAACCAGACTAATTAAAGCTCTCCTGAGGTTCAAGGTACTGCATCTGTGTCTCTTAGCAGAGTTCCATTTTGAGAGCATGTTTTCCCCCATCTGACCATTTTTTCTCATTTTTCTTCTTTTGAAGTCTTTTTCTACTGTGGTTTTATAGTATCTATATCTTTCTTTTATGACTCAGGAGTAATGCACATCTTTTTTTAAATAAAAAATTAAAACAATGTTTAGAATACAGCATCACCTAAACACTCTTTGATTCATGAAAGGGAAAAAATTAACTGTATTTGGTAAATGACACAAAGCTAGGGAGCAAATATAATCAATTGTTATCTTTTTTTTTTAATTACAAACCCTGTGCACCTACTATCCACTGTTGTGTCTTTTGCTTCATTGGTAATTTGGTGACCCAGATGGCTACTGAAATTTGATGTGTGAGATAAATGGATTTTGTATGCGAACAATTCTTTCAGATCCTTGGAAATTAGTGCTTTCTATCAGCCCAAATGTACCCAAAGGTACTGTATTTTTAAAAAATTCCAAAAATAAAAAAAAACATGTTTCTTCTGTGTAAACATTCATCATGCTGAGATCACATTTACTGATAGTTTGTCACAGCAGCATACCATAATAAGGAGAGCCAAAGTAGGAATACCCACATCCACACTAAATTGATACAAACACAGCAATGTGATGGGAATAAACATCACAGGAGAGCTGGGAGTATTTCCGGTAGGTGTCTGGGAGGAAGGAGCAAGAAGACAAAGGGAAGAGAAGCAAAAAGAAAATGGAATTAGCTGGAAGATGGAGGTTTCCCTGTCTTCTGGCCTCTCAAAGCAAAAACTTGCATTCAGAAAACATTATTAAGTGGGTGAAAAGCACATGTTAAAATAGACACAAATTTAATATGGAGAAATTGAGCATTCTCCAGTCTCAAACCTTAGCAAAAAAACAAAAGGGTGTAAGTAAGTAGAGCTAGGTCTAATTCAGGAAATTAGCCATTAATTATGCTTGAATTTAGCAGTGTTTTGCTTTTGCTGAAAAGCCCAGTTTTACATGTTGTCCAAGAGGCGCCGAGCTTAGATAATAGGGCATTCATTTAACTCAACAAATACATTCCTGAGTGCCCATTTTTAATAAAAATGTCAGTGGTGTTATTGTTTTTGTTATTGTTGCTACTACTGCTCTTTCTTACATGGGATAGTACTATAACTGGGGGGAAAGGACTGGAATGATAAATTTGCTATACTCATGGGGTCAATAAATTGAGGCTATGATTCAATACAATGGATGAACAATTTGCCCTGTACAGATTCCCAGGATTATGTATGGATGCTCCCTGGAACAGCCTGAACCACTTTAGTTGGTGGAGTATCACAGAAGAATGATAATAACCTACATCTCAAGAGGTTCAACCCCACTGGGCTTTGTAAATTAAGAACAACAACTCATATTGCTTTCAGAAAATAGGAAGCCAACGTGGATTTCAGAGAATTGCATTTGATGTCCTTGGTCAACTCAGGCTCAGAAAGGAGAGAGTCAGGACTCCTAAAGCATTCTGAAAACCGTAACTAAGCATTCATTCCACAAATGATTGCTGAGCATATGTCCTGTCCTGGGCCTTGTTTGGGGCTCAGAATACATACAGTGCTAAACCAGAAAAAGTGGCAATAGCATTCCTGTGAAGGACTTTTCCTTCTTGGCAACAGTACAGGGTGGGATGGGAAAGAGCAAGAAGGAAGAAGGAGCTGTAGATGGTGGGAAATGCACACTTTCTCAGTTATCTAGTCATAATATCAACCCCACATCATGGCGAACCAAGTGCTGAGATTATTAAGGAGTATGGAACCCATTAAGTCCTCCTCAGTCTAATGGCTGTTCTCCCCATTGTTATCTGCCTTAGCTAGAAGAATATAGCCGGATCTTCTCTCCCTGTGGTGAATGTTGCTTAGTAGAAAGTTGCACTCATGCACAAACTCACAAAGGGCATTTGCATGATTTTCAGAACCCAAATTAATCCCTAATTTACTGGCATACACACATTTGAGCCAAAAGATCATATTGCATTTTACACAATATAAATTCATCTTCTTTATCAGTCTTCATTTGCATAAGCAGAGTGTCTCATTTTTAGCCAAACAGAACAAATCAAATCATCCTGTAACTTATCTTCACAAGACTGAAGATTCTCAGTGTCATTTCCCATTCCTACAGATTATCTGCTATGGCCAAGATTCTTCACCTTCTTTTAGTCCTGAGACCTTTTGCAAATCTAATGAAAGTTATGGGTTGTTTCCAAAAGATGAGGAGCAAGATGCTCTCTTATACACACCAATACAATTTGAATATCACATTTTTTAAAAAATCACCAAGTCCAACCTCTACATTGTCAAAATGATAAATTGAGGCTAGCAAGGTTAAGTAATATTCATAAAATGGTTAAAGGACATACATCTGCAGAGTAGTACATGAAACCAACTTCACCAAAGTTTGTGCTTCCCCAATTCCCCACTACCAAAGACTACCCTCTACTACTACTAAAAATTGCTTTTTAGTAGTTTTCCATCTGTGAACCACCTTTTCTTACCTGAAAATATTTCTATGTAACAACATTATCTTTGTAACACAGCTGTACTCTGATTCTCTTGTCAACATTCCCAGATCCACAGTGATTTTAGGGTTGAGATTTAAGCTGAATGAGGCCTTCCCTTCCTCTCCCATGCACATAGCCCAGCTCAGCAGCAGGACTACATTCACAAAGGCATGCAGGTAGAGTTCTCATCTGTTATGTTTAAAACCAGAGAATGGAATTGCTTTTAGCTTTCCTTGGTGAGTCATTCTCAACTCAATGGCCATTCTGGTTTTGACCTGAAAAACAAGGCCACAAAGATGAGGTACCATCAGGCCTGTTTCTTATTGGTCTATGGAAGTCTGGCATATGGCTAATTACAATGTGCCCCTCCTTAAGTGCCCTAGCAATCCACCAGAGGCTGTTTTGTCCCTTTGGTTCACTGTTCCTAGCCCTTTTTACAGACAAAGCACTGAACAGTTCCTCTGGAGGTACTTTTTAATTTCAGATGATGAGGGTAGGTAATGGACTTCTGCCTGGATTGTTAATGGTGTGTTCTCAGCCTGACCTGTTGAATGACTATGTTCCTAACAATGTGGCATTTGCCATTTACGGTGTCCTGGTGACCAACTTTCCTTTTCCTTGCCACCTTCTTCTCTTGGTGGAGACAAAGTCCATTGAAGATGAAATTAAAAACTAAGGTGGGTGAAGGAAAAATGAGATGAAATTTTAGGAACAAAATATCTGTGTCATAAAATAATTTAATAGAAATGATAATAAAGATTTGAAGTGAGTCATTTTGGTTTTGTGGTTTTATTTTTATCATTGCTCTTTTCAGCTATGTGTTTATGAGCCCTCCCCGACCCCCACAAGTGTGCTCAATGGCAAGGAGATGGATGTCTCTTAAAGCAACATATAATGGAAAGATATTGCCTCAATGTTAGTTTTTAATTTGTTATATATTAAAATGCAAGCAGATAACTAAACATCACTTAAGCAGAGAGGATTTTTCTGCTTAATGAAGTGGCTTTCATGAGGAGATGTTCTGACAGAGATGGTAGAGAGGGGCAGGATGAATTTAGTCCCAGGGCGCTCTGCTGGCCCTGCCAACAGGTGACCAGCTGGCACCAAATATGAGCATGACAGCTTGATGTGCTCAACTAAGACCCATGTTTCTATTTTCCTGCATCCAGGGAGAAGCTCAAAACATGATCTCTAATTCCCTTACTGGCAAGGGGCAGTGAATAAATAAATGAGTTTTCATTTAAGATTGTAAATAGAAATATGTCCAATAGTTTGGAATTCTGAAGTTTAAGCTTACTACTGGCTGAATATCCCTTATTCTAAATACTTGGGACCAGAATATTTTGAACTTTTAATTTTTTTTCAGATTCTGGAATATTTGCATGTAGGTAAAATGGGATGTCTTGGATAGGGGACCCAAGACTAAAGAGGAAATTCACCGATGTTTCATAAACCTTGTACGCAGAGCCTAAAGATGGTTTTATAAAATATTTTTAGAGTGCCTGTTTTTTGACCGCAACCTACCATATGAGATTAGGTGTGGAATTTTCCACCTGTGGTATAGTGTTGACACTCAGAAAGTTTTGGAATGTGGAGCAGTTCAGATTTTGAGTTTTTGGAATAGGATGCTACCTGTAGTAGGATTTGGATGTTACTTGTAGTAACATTTTAGGAAATTAAGTGATTTATGGACTAAACTGATGTGGGCAACCTGAGTTCTTTACCATATGAACAAACAGAAAAGCCGATAATATGGGAGATTTTCAAATTTGAACATTTAGCTTTAAGATCAATATTAATGGAATGCATATCTTTATTTTTTGTGGGGTTTTTTTTTGTATTTTTTGGTACCAGGGATTGAACTCAGGGACACTCTACCACTGAGCCACACCCCCAGCCCTATTTTGTATTTTATTTAGAGACAGGGTCTCACTGAGTTGCTTAGTGACTGACTGAACTCAGGGCACTCTACCACTGAGCCACATCCCCAGCCCTGTTTTGTATTTTATTTAGAGATAGGGTCTCACTGAGTTGCTTAGCACCTTGCTGTTGCTGAGGCTGGCTTTGAACTCATGATTCTCCCAAAGTGTCTCAGCCTCCCAAAGTGCTGGGATTACAGGTGTGATCCATCACACTTGGAATGCATATCTTTAGAGGCGGCCTATACCGCCAGAAGGGGAGGGTTGTAGGTGAAAAGATTCGGCTTTTCTGAGTTAACACTTAGTTGCTTGATTTGACGCATAGCCAACACAATTTTGATAAAAATAAATATTTCAAATGATCTCTTGAACTTTTATGTTTTCCTTTTAACTAATATTTTTCTTTTCATTGTAAGGGTACCTTTAAAAGTATCTTTAAAGTTCCTAAAGAGTAGTTTTAAAAAGAGGAAAAAATAATATGACCAGCAGTCATGGGAACTTGTACCAGTGAGGGACAGTACTGTTAGGCTTCAGGTTCAGATGGGCCATTCAGGCAGGTGGACCTGAAATGCCAAACCGTCCTGGAGAACACCTGGCCTGCTACATCCCTACAGCCCTGTCCAGCTACTAAGTGCTGGAGACTGGGAGATCTTACAGTTTCCATGAACAATTCAGGGCAAAAGCACATCTAGAATTCAATCACAAATATACCAACTTCTACACCTGTCAAGGTCATTTCAAATTTTTCTTAGGGTCATATGACAGGTTCCCCAAGATAAGTATAAAATAATTCCACATATTGAAACAAAAATACAAAATTAAATGACACAAAATAACTTATAGAAAAGAGGCTATACAACTGGCATTTACAGAGAAGAAGGACTTACTGAAAATGAATTTTAATATGATTCTTTGCACTTTCTGTATTTATCACATCTTATTAGATTGATGTTATCCTTTAAATGCACAGACATGTTTATAGTATCTGATTGGAAGTCCTTATCTGCTCATCTGCGAAATTTGTCAACTCTTCATTTCTGGGTTTGTGTCTATTGAATGATTTTTATCCTGATTATGGTCTTAATTTCCTGCTTCTTCTCATATGGAGTGATATTTTATTAAATGCTGCTTCTCATATGTGGTGATATTTTAT
The DNA here is from genome assembly GCA_004024805.1 of Geosciurus inauris. Lineage (NCBI taxonomy): Eukaryota > Metazoa > Chordata > Mammalia > Rodentia > Sciuridae > Geosciurus > Geosciurus inauris. The sequence continues at coordinate 6,275 of PVHX01008320.1, read as the reverse complement.
TAGATGCTAGAAACTGTAAAGGGTTTTTTCCCTTTATCGAGCATTTGATTTTGTTGTGTTTGTTAAAAAGTGATGGTCTTTGTCCTTGCAGGCAGTTCATTTACTTGGGCATCAGTCTGAGCCTTTGGAAGCTTGTTTTGAAGCTTTCCTGAAGTTTAGAGTGACTATTACTAGTCTGCTCCTCCTACAAAGGCCTATCTCTTCTGAAGTTTTTTTGTGACTGTGCCAGGTGTCCTCTGTAGACTCTTCATACCAACTTAGCTTTGGCCTCTTCCATACCCTGGAACTACTTTCTCAGATCACCAGTCACTTTTAAATCCAAAGGGTACTTCTCGGGTTCTGTATTACTTGGCCTTTTGGTGGTGGCATTTACCATTGTCAACACTCTTACACTCTTGAAATTCTCTTCTTGAGTGATTTGTGTCTCCTGACATGTTTCTAGTTTTCCTGTTAATTCCATGGTTATTAAAGTAGGTCCTCCTTCTTCTATTTAGTCTTTAATATTCCCCAGAGTTTTTTCCAAGCCCTTCCTCTCTTTAAACTCTGTTTTATTTTTTTCTTTTTCTGGAGCATCCCTTGCTGTGCCAAGGCTTCCACTACACCTACACTAACAAACAAAAATTGTGCGTGTGTGTATATGTGTGTATATGAATGCATATTCTCTATTTCAGAGGTCTCCCAGTATTTAACATCTACCCATTACCAATTACTTCCTCAGTATCTTTTCTTAGATATTTCAAACACATACAATAATTCATATATAATTCCAATGATTCCAGGCCATTGATGTACATCTGCTCTTTTTCCAAGGTTTCTGTCTCATTAAAAGGGAGGGTCCAGGGGCTGGGCTTATGGCTCAGTGGTGAAGTGCTTGCTTAGTACATGTGAGGCACTGGGTTCGATCCTCACACCACATAAAAATAAGTAAAATAAAAATATTGTGCCCATCTACAACTAAAAAAACTACTTAATAAAAAAGGCAGTTTCCAGTTCCTCATGCAAAACAATCCAGGAATCATTCCTGAAGCCTCACTCCTGACATGAATTATTAGATATAATTATTGTTTTCCTCCAAAATTTCACTTGAATCTGTCCCCAAGATCCAATAGGAAAATCTCGATCCTGCACACTGAGCCTTGTTCTTTAGAAAAAGAGATAAACTTGGCATTTGCTGTTGTAAGAGATAGGCTTAGGGTATTGTTCATAGTCAGATTGTTTTGGAAGAAGCAGAACATTTTCTGTGTTTCTTGGAGAACCTTTCAGACGTGGGAGGAGTCAGTGGACTGTAGAAGTGTTAAGATGGTGCTACAAAAGCCTGGGTGAGCCTTTCCTACAGGGGTGATAGCTCCAAGTCTGTGTCAGTGGATCCACACTAGGTACAAGAATGAGGAGACAGAAGTGTCCATCCATAACTGCCTTGTACACGTCTCAGCATACTTCCCATCCAAATTTAGATGCAAAACCAAGAAAGGGGTGGAAAAATCTCAAACTGATTAAAATCAAGAATTTAACCTCCAGAAGAATAGGAGCTTGAAAGTGAAATGAACTTCAAATACATCTCTTCAAAATTTATATTTCTTCCAAGGGAATAAAAATCCTACTGAGTTTATGAACAATATCATGGGCAAAGACTTCATATTTAAACCAAATTGGGAACAAGTTTAGATGCAAAGATCAAGTAGGTCCTGTAATTAGAAATCTAAAGATGGTGTAATGAGATGAACATCATTACCCTAGGTACATGTATGACTGCACATGTGGTGCAACTCTGCATCGTGTACAGAGAAATGAAAAGTTATGCTCCATTTGTGTACAATGAATCGATGCACTCTGCTATCATGTGTAACTAATTTGAACAAATTTTAAAAAATAAAAAATTTAAAAAAGAAAAAGAAATCTGCATTGATACCATTCCCTCCCAAGCCAACATTATCTCTTCCCTGAATGCCAGTGATCAATCACTCCCAAATGTTCTCTCAGGTCACTCTTGGTTACCTTCAGTCTCATTTGCCACTCCAAAATATAAAGGATCTTTTTGAAATGAAAACCTGATCCTATCCCACCTCTACTTGCAACATCTATTAACAGCTTCTCTTTGTTCTTAGAGACCAAATTCACTTACTAGGGCCTTCAAAAACCCCACACTCTTCCCAGCAGTTCAGGAGGCTGAGCCAGGAGGATCAAGAGTTCAAAGTCAGCTTCAGCAACGTAGCAAGGCCCTAAGCAACTCAGTGAGACCTGTGTCTAAATAAAATATAAAAGGCAATGTGGCTTAGTATTAAACACCCTGGTACAATTCCTGGTACAAAACCTAAACAAAACGAAACAAAACACCTGCATTCTTCAGCCAGCTCCCCCTCCAGGCCTCTCTCCTCCATTCCTACTTTGACTCTCTCTGCCTCAGGTGCAGTCCTCTGACACTCCTCCCACCCTCTGTAGTGTACCCGTTCTCTCTGAATACCCCTCTTCACACCTGCTGTGCCTACACCATCCTGCTGACCAACTGGACCAACTCCCACTTGTCCTTCAGTCCCCATTTACGTGCCACTTCTTCCCTGAAGCCTTCGTCCTTTGCCTGGGTCAGATGGGGACATACCAGGACACACCTTCATTTGTTCCCTGTCATTTTACCTCATAGCACTTTGCTACATCTGTGCTCCATGGAAGCAGAGCCAGGGGCTCGCCTATTCTCCACACCCAGGACACACACAACATCTCAGACAGAGCTGCCTGGCAAAAAGACAGCCTGGCAGAAAAGTTGGAGTCCAGAAAACTGATTCTCCTAAAAACTTGAGCTGACAATGGTTTAAAGTGCTTCCTAGAAGGTGGAGCAGATTCAGATCAAATTACCATAGTTAAAGCTGTGCTTGCTGGGCGCGGTGGCTCAAGCCTGTAATCCCAGGACTTTAGGAGGCTGAGACAGGAGAATGGCAAATTCAAAGCCAGCCTCAGCAACAGTGAGACCCTGTCTCTACATAAAACACAAAATAGGGCTGGGGATGTGGCTCAGTGGTTGAGAGCCCCTGAGTTCAATCCCTGGTACAAAAAAAAAAAACTCTGCATGACTACTAGTTAAGCCCCAATTACTGGAATTTTTTTTAGCTAGAGGCTTTCTAGTTCAGACATTTAGGGTTGTTTGTTAAGAGAAAACGAACAACGAAATCAGCCATTACCCTTTAATCATGAAGCCCTCTGTCCCCTGCCTGCCTCTCTCACTCCATCTCTGCCAGTGCCCCACCTCTGGCCACGCTCTACCCAGAGGAGTTTTGTTTCAGTTCCTTGACCACACTAAGCTCTCTCCTTTCTACGTGGGATTCTCTCTCCACCCTACCTTTACAACAGAAATGCCACTTCTTAGGAGAGGCCATTTCTGTCACTCCTGCCACTGCAGTCTCCCTGCAGTGTCTCTGTCATAGCTCTTATTACAACCGGTGAATTTATGTCCTTCTCATTTACTACTCAGTAAATGGAAGAAAGGACCATCTACCTTGTTCTCTGCTGTTTAATCCGGGATCTAGCACAGTGCCTAAGGCATATCCGGTACTCGGTAAGTATTTGATGAATACATGAATTCATATTTACAATGAGGCTGTAAGGTACAATTTACAGGTTCCAGGGATTAGGATGTGATGTCTTAGGGGGCCATTACCTAGCCTACCATGGGTCAATTTTGAGCTTAAATTTCTGTCATACTGCCTCTTAAAACAAACAAACAAACAAAAAACAGGTATTTTGCTTTTGGTTTGGGTGCTTTATAATTACTGTTTTTCTTCAGAGTTCCAGCAATTTTCAATGTGAGTCAAACTCCAGCTATAAGCAAAATGCCTCTCGTTTCTCCTAGACCCAAAACTGTTTTTATAAGAAAAAAGCGTATTGTGAGCCAACAAAACAACTTCAGCTTTGTTTGGTCAGGTGTCTCCTTTGAAAGGTGTCTCCAGTGAAGCTAGACTTAAATAAATAAATCTTTGACTAACTAAAGATCTGTTTTAGAGATGTCACCAAATAAAACTTCCAGAGACTTCTGTTTGGCAAAGTGCTGAGCAACACCTTTTGGTGTTTCTGGTCTTACCAGATTTACTTCCACTTACCTAGATGAAATAGAAATTCATGACTTTTGTGAATTTTGGGTTTTCCTGTTTCAACTCCACAGATCGAGGCTTGAAAATCAATTTAGTGATGTTTGCCCTTTAGAATGTTATACATTAACCCTGAAAACCTTCTAAACTATGTAACCCCAGCGTAAAGTCAAGATACTCTTAAGAACAGTAAGGACCCCTCCCTGATGTTACAGAAGCTTTCTGCCTGAGTTTTGGAACAAAGTTATCCCCATATATCAGTAATTTCCCAGACTCTACTGGGAGAAATAGTCCTGAACTGGGATTCTGGAAACATGGCTCTCTCAGCTAGTTGGGAGACTTTGGGCAATTGACACAAATTCTTGGAACCTCAGGGCCCTCATTAGTAAAATGATAAAAAGTTGGAATAGATCAGTGGTTTTCTAATACTAAGCAATGAACTCATTTTCCAAACAAAAGTTTACAAAGAATCCTGACACATTTGACCAGAACCAAGCGGAGCTGTTCGGATACCAGTAAGAACAATGCATTATGGGAGGAGGTGTAACTGGAGCAGAATGGACAAGCATCCCACTGTTTCTGCCTTTCTTCTGCAACAGAGGCACAAGTTGCAAACCTGGATAGATGGTCTGCACTAAAGCTTTCAGCATTATACATTCTAATTCTCTGTCATTCTCCACTGTACTCTGTGAGTCAGTGCTTCCAAATAATTCGAGTTGTAGACTAAGAACAGAGTAGATGAGAGATCATTCCCAGGGAGATTTGAGGCCGGCTTAGAACTTGCATAGTTTCTTAAGCTTATATCATTTCACACTCTGCTACCCTGCCCCATAGAATATCAGAACCATAATTTTTTTTAGCCAGGTGTGGCAGCACATGCCTGTAATCCCAGCTACTCGGGAGATGGAGGCAGGAGGATCATGAGTTCAAAGCCAGTCTCAGCAATTTAGCGAGGCCCCAAGCAACTTGGTGAGACCCTGTCTCAAAATAAATAAATAAATAAAAACAAAACAACCCAAAAATTGGCTAGGGATGTGGCTTAGTAGTTAAGCGCCCCTGGGTCTTAAAATATCTGATCTCCACCTGAGTGTTTCAGGATACATAGCTTTTGACATAATAAGTAGCAGCTGATGTTGATACCATTGAGAGGAATTAAAAAGTCTGGCAACACTGAGTGTTGACAAAGATGTGGGAAAGCAAGAACTGCCAGAACGTGTATAAATTTGTGAACAGGTAACCAGCCTTTGATGAAATATGAAATTGCATATGCCTCTGGTAAATTTTTTCAGGGTCTGAAAAGAAACATTGCCCAACACAGATTAGGCACTCGATAAACGCAAATTAAATAAAAGCATATAGGTGTTCATTGTAGCATTGTTTGTAGTGAGTAGAAATGAGGCACAAGATCCTTCATCACTAGGGACACAGGAAGGAAGATGAGCACAAAGGAGACATTCGGTGACAGGTATCATCAGTCAAATGATTGTAGTGTGCCAGTCAGACGTTCCAGTGTATATTAATATAATTATCCTTATAACAATGCTCTGAGGTATTTGTTTTACACAGAAAAGATTGACAGATTAAACTGGAGATCATGCAAAGAGGAAAAGCCAGAGCTGGGCTTGCTCTGACTCCAATAGCTAACCACTGAGCTACCCATGATGAGAGGCTGCTGCTTTCTGTCCTGTGGGTCTCTACAGGACACCTACCATGTGGCTGTTGACCTTTCCCACCTTCCTGGGCAGTCCTTTCTGTTTCAGATCTTTTCCTCCTCAAAGTAAATCAGTGTCAACTTGTCCTGCAGTAGATAGGAGCAGATCTCAACTAGGTTCCAAGCAACTCTTCCTCTGTACAGTTAAGGCAAGATTTCCTCCTGTGCCCTTCAAATCACCAAAGGTCCAGTAGTGAGGAGCTGGTTCTCTCTCTTTCCTAGTCTTCTTGAGGTTAATTTTTCAAATAACCTGGGACAAGATAATCCCTCCTCAAAGTCTATTTTCTCAGGGGTGCAGGCATATTCTCAGAGACCTACAGGTTTCAGACCACTTGGATGTTAATCATTGCACTGGACTGTGATATAGCAAGTTCCCTAATGGTGACTTAGATCTGAAGGGCTATTTTTCCCTAGTCTAAAAGACTCCTAACCACTAAACTTTGGAGTTGTTTTGCCCTGTTTTGATTTAAAAATTTTTATTTTCTCCT
>PVHX01008319.1:0-84221 GCA_004024805.1 Geosciurus inauris | reverse complement strand
TATTCAGCTCCTTAGCCCATTTATTGATTGGATTATTTGTTTTTTTGGTGTTAAGTTTTTTGAGCTCTTTATATATCCTGGAGATCAGTGCTCTGTCTGATGTGCATGTGGCAAAAATTTGCTCCCAGAATGTAGGCTCTCTGTTCACTTCATTGATAGTTTCTCTTGCTGAGAAGAAGCTTTTTAGTTTAAGTCCATCTCATTTATTGATTCTTGCTTTTATTTCTTGTGCTATACATGTCTTGTTAAGGAATTCAGGGCCTAATCCCACGTGATGAAGATTTGGACCTACTTTCTCCTCAATTAGCCGCAGGGTCTCTGGTCTAATGATCCACTTTGAGTTGAGTTTTGTGCATGGTGAGAGATAGGGGTTTAGTTTCATTAATATGAATTATGGATTCGTATTAATTGGATATGAATTTCCAGTTTTACCAGCACCATTTGTTGAAAAGGCTATCTTTTCTCCAATGTATGCTTTTGGCGCCTTTGTCTAGTATGAGATAGCTGTATTTATGTGCATTACTCTCTGTGTCTTCTATTCTGTACCATTGGTCTACATGTCTGTTTTGGTGCCAAAAACTTTACATTTTGATGAAGTCCAATTTATCTATTTTTTCTTTTGTTATTTGTAAACAGTAAGGCTCCAGATTTGCACTAAGTTGGAAGAAACTGTTAATATAATGGCAGTACTCTTAAAGAATAAATGGTTTTCATTCTGGGTTGTAGTTCTTGACATGTTCAAAATTATGTCCTATGGAGTTTACTTGATTATATTTGTATACAGCCTGTGAGCTTATTTTTTTTAAGCATAATAGAATTGTGACTAAAAACAGCAATGAAAAAGCAGCAGAGTAGCAATGTAAAATGTGCTGTCTGTAATAGAATACTTCATCTTTGTATGATTCCTCCTCGTTGCTAGGTTACCCAAGGCCCTTCAGCTTTGAATGGCAAGAATATGGGAGTTAAAAATATGTTGCCATATAGATGTTTCTTTTTCTCTTTCTCATCTCCATATAATTAGCAAACCTCTTGAAGCAAAAATTATAGTTTTTCCTTCCATGAGTTTCAAAAAGCAAATTATTTTCTGTGTAAGGATTTTAATCATGCAGATGTGCTTATGCTCATAGGAGAATTGGATTTTGAGAATGAAAGAGCCAGTAATTATGGAGTAGTCACTGTCCTTTATCTGCAGCCACTTAATGATCTCTAATTGGATTTGATTGAAGTGAGGCCTATTATGCACATTAATTTGGTAAAAATAAAAATGCTTTTGGGTTAGCAAAGCTCAGCTAACATGTTTAGGAACAAGATGGAAGTGTCATGTCAATTAAATCCATGAAAATTCCATAATCTGTAGCTAGACAAAATATTTGCAGATTAAAACTATAAACAACTAGGTAACATAATCATAAAATTATTAACCTTATACATGAATGTACCTAGGGTATCATTTTGCTGCCAAATGCATCCTGCTTTGTTTTGACACTAAAAGTTTTATATGTTGAAAACTGTTACAGATATTTCTACTTTATTGGAAATGACAAATGCCTATTTAAGTCTGAAAACAAATAGGCTAATGCTGCATTGTATTAGGTAAGGTCTGAATTATTGCCAGGTGTAGCCAGGACAAAGCATTCATTTAAAAGAGAATCTTTATTAAGAAGCCAAGCCATTATTATTCACTCATAGCCTTTAAAAGCAGTGATTATGAATAAGTGGATCAGGTGCTGATAATGGGTTCCCACCCTTCCCCCTCTTTTATTTATTAGACTGCATCTTGCAAGGTTTAGGGTGGTGGTTCAGTATCTTAGGAAGTGTTTCCATAGTCACAGCTACATGGATAATGTGTTTCAAGGCTGGTAAATGTATTGAGCTCTGCTAAGAAGTCCACTTAAAATAGCCTGGAAGGGACCGTTTCTCATACCAGTTTAAGTAAACTGTTAAATGAACAGCCTATTTTCTATGTGGAAATGAGATTACTTTTTTGTTATTTTTCTAATTTAAGATTTATGTTAGGACTATTCTGTTTCTTAAGTGAGGAAAATCAGGTAGTTGGTTAAAGATGTTTTTCTAATAACAGTTTTAAAGATAACTTATCCTACATGAGTATAGTCAGGTGGAGAAGGTTTGCTCCCCTTCCCCCTTTTGAAAAGTCAGTGTTACACAGAGTCTAGGCTTTTATTTTGGAATAGGGTGGCAGTTGTCATTGGTGCTGGATCTCACTGAAGAAGCATGTGGGTGGAGAGTTTGCTGATGCTTAAGTTGCTGTGAGTAGGTATAGCTTTGAGAGCAGTGTTTTTGTTTTTTACCAAGATCACTGACAGTCATGACTGCTGGGAGAGGTAGGCTGTTCTCATATATTCTGGAAAATGTTGTGATTATTGCTGCTTGACTAGGCAGGAAATAAAATTCTTAAAATATTTTATATTTTGGGAATGGAAAATCATGTATGAAACTTAAGAAAATAACTGTAGTGAATGTTAATTGCATTTAGATGGAGAAAATTATGAAACCTACAGTTATCTGAACATTAATGTTAGCAACCTTCAAATACTAAGGAGAGGAGGAGGAAGCCGAAAAAGCAAAGGCTAGCTGGGGTTTCATCAGCCTGTTTATTTCATGTGCTTTTCGTTTTTCTCTGCTCTTATGTTCACAGTATGTGGGTTTTGAAAATGAATCTATTTTTATAATTACTGGGCATTTGTTAATAAGCCTAATGCTTTTAAAAAGAAACTACTGGGTAGAAATTGCTAAGTTTCACCAACAGCTTAGAAAAGAAAAGCACATATGAATCAGAGCAGTGCAAGGATGCTGTTTCTGTCTTAAGAATCATTGTTTAAATTTCTTCCTCCCTTCCAAAGGGAGAATCTTGTAAATGCTAAAGTGGAAACGAAAAAACCACACAAGAAGTGTTTTTCACAGTCTTACTGATTAGCCATCAATCTTTCCATGGAGGTTTTACCCATCATTGAAGTGATTTTGGAAGACTGTATGTGAACCATGTTTGCATTTTCAGCAGAGGGCATTTGATAGGATGGGAACAACTTGTGTGTTGTCTTGTCCCTGGGGATGGTTTTCCTGGCAAGCTTTAATTTATTGTCTCTGAGGGATAATTCCAAACCCTTCCACTGAAGCAGGTATTATGCAGAGTGAAATTGTGCACAATAACAAATGTTTGTTAGTCTCCCATTGAGGGGAAATGGACACATTTCCAGCAATTTTGCTCTGTGCTTATATTGTAGGGGACTGCTAAGGGTGTGTATTTCTATCTTAAGTTAGGTTTGGTGGAAACCAAAGTTAAAAGTTTGGCTGAATATTGCAATATTGGAAGATGCCACATTTATGCTCATATTTTTACAAAGAGAATTTAACATACATAGTGACAGTATGGCTTTTGATTTCATACCTTGTTGTAGCATATTCTGTTTCCAGAGTAGGCTGCTACTGGAAATCAATACCTGGGTAAGAGCATTAAATAATTTATGCTCTAAAGTGTCTCTTCTTAGATCCTTTTATTTGAAGTTTTGAAAGTGTGTGACTTAAAAGTACCATTAGTCTGAAGTTGTATTTTGTGTGTGTGTGTGTTTAAATAACAGCACGATAATAGGGGTAGCAACTGTTAAATGTTAAAGACTGTGGAGAAAGCCTTGTGCATCTGAGTTTAAAATAAAGACCTTTTGCATGGTATTTTGTTTCAAATTGCCTACTTGGTCACTGTTACCTGAGATGCAAGCTTTAGTAGCATTGGTAACTTTTACCCTAAGTAGCTGCAGATGTGGTAGGAGACAAGAATTAAAGGTTGCTTCTTGTAGCAGTGGCATATTTGAATCATCTATCAATCCATATTTAGTAAATGTACCATTGACCACCCTCAGATTTTAATACCAGCTATTCTCCCACTGTGTGTAGAGTATTTCAGTATTTTCAGAACACTTTCCCACATTTTTTATTTTTTTTTTTAATGATTTGCACAGCAAGTACCCCATGAGGAGTAGGCCTGCAGCTTCAGGTTTTCTGTAGTTGTGTCAGTGGAGGCAGAGAAAGAAGGATCCTGGGTGTTTGGTCTTTGACCAGTCCTCCTCCCAGTTCCCTGCTCCTGCCAGGCAGAGTGCTGTCTCCCTGCTGTTGCACTCAAACCTGGAGTTGATTGTTTCTTCGATTCTGCAGTTGTGCCATTTTCAATAGTTACTATAGGGAATAATTAGAAAATGAAAGCATTGAAAGAAATATTCTTAAAACAGGCATTCAGACCCCATAACCAAAAGATTGCTTTGAAAATGTGATGTTCCTTGTCAGTTGTTTCATTTGCCTAATAGATTGAGGAGGCAGGTTCTGGGAAAGAAAATTATAATATGAGTGTATTTTTAGAAGCAGTTTGGTGTTGAAGGAGGAGAAAGTGTGGAGAAGATGGACAAGGGCCTTGTATACCATGCTAAGAAGCTGAGATAACTTTTCAGAGAGTTAAATTTTAAAAATGGAGTAAGGGAGACTGATTACAGTGACTAATAGGAAAAATATAATTTCAGAATGCAGGATAGTCTTGTAAGTGAAATAATGTATCCTTAAGAGAAATTTACCAGCTTTTTTTTTCTTCTTAGTTTAGTGCAGACTGGTGTGAACCATCCAAAAAAAAAAATATCACCAGTCCTTTAGGAGGCTTTTGAGATTACTGGTGTAGGTAAATGGATTGTAAGTGCCCTTAGGGCAGGAATGAGTATGTGACAGTGGAGTCCTTCCATGTGAGAGTGTGCCTTTACAGGAGCAGGCAGCTGCTTGTCCATTTGGGTTTCCTCCGGTGCAAATTGGAGATGGTGATTCCTGTGCTACCTTGAAGAGTAGATAAGGAGGGGGTACATGTAGATGGTGGGCACAGGGGCATTGGGCCTGGCACGTAGATATCATTCCACTGTGGCAGCAGTAGGTGCATCTAATGAGAAGTGAAAGTTGGACCTAGGTTTAAGATGTAGGTTTTGTATAGATACAGAATGCTGTCTAAAGAAAGCAAGTTGTAGGAGCCGGGCGCAGTGGCACACGCCTGTAATCCCAGCACTTTGGGAGGCTGAGACAGGAGAATCGCGAGTTCAAAGCCAGCCTCAGCAATGGCAAGGTGCTAAGCAACTCAGTGAGACCCTGTCTCTACATAAAACACAAAATAGGGCTGGGGATGTGGCTCAGTGGTCGAGTGCCCCTGAGTTCAATCCCCAGTATCAAAAAATAAAAAAGAAAGAAAGAAAGCAAGTTATGCTGGGCCCAGAGGTGCACACCTGTAATCCCAATGCCTCGGGAGACTGAGGCAGGAGGATTGTAAGTTCGATGCCAACCTAAGCAACTTAGTGAGATCCAGTCTCAAAATAAAAAATAAAGAGAGCTGAGGATGTAGCTCAAAGTAAAGCATTCTTGGGTTCAATCCCTAGTTCCAAAAAAAAAGCAAGTTGCAGCATTAGAGAGGTGCAGGAAATTGCCATCCACTTTCCCAGATCTTGGTCTCTAACACCACCAAACTTCTTGGGGAAGTGGATGGATTTTGACCCAAAATATAAAATAAGTATTTGTAAGTCCATACTGATATAAATAAATGATTGAATAAATGCATAAATGGAGCATTAGATATAAACATCTCATGCAGAATTATTTCAAGTGATTTATGTAAACATTCCACTTCAGTTGGGGAGCTTGACTTTCCCTGTGTGGGTGGTACATAGTAACTTCTTCTTCTTCTTTTTTTTTTTTTTAACCTGGGGGATTGAACCCAAGGGCACTTTACCACTGAGCTAAATCCCCAGTCCCTTTTTATTTTTAATTTTGAGACAAGGTCTCACTAAGTTACTTAGGACCTTGCTAAGTTGCTGAGGCTGCACTTGAACTTTTTAAAAAATTTGTTCTTTATAGATATACATGATAGTAGTGTGTATTTTGACAGATTATACACACATGGAATATAATTTACTTTAATTAGAATCCCATTCTTGTGGTTGTACATGATGTGGAGTTTCACTGGTTGTGTATTCACATAAGAACATAGGAAAGATATGTCTGATTCATTCTACTCTTTCCTATTCCCATCTCCCTTTCTTCCCCCTTTGTCTAATCCAATGAATTTCTATCCCTCTCACCTTTATTATGTATTAGCATCCACATATCAGAGAGAACATTTGGCCTTTGGTTTTTTGGATTGGCTTATTTCACTTACCATGATAATCTCCAATTTCATCCATTTCCCAGCAAATGCTATAATTTCATTTTTCTTCATGGCAGAGTAATTTTTCATTGTGTATATATACCATATTTTCTTTATCCATTCATCTGTTGAAGGGCACCTGGGTTGGTTCCATAGCTTAGATATTGTTAGAATTGAGCTGCTGTATGTAGACATTGATGTTGGCCTTGAATTGTGATCCTCCTGCCTCAGCCTCCTAAGTTGCTGGGATTACAAGCATATGCTACTGCTCCAAGCTTATTGTACTGTCTTTACAACTTTTGTGTAAATCTAATACTATTCCAAAATTACTTTTAATTCAAAAAAACTGAAGAAGTAAGGAGGTTGAGAAAGAAGCTATTTATTCTTGTTTTCTTTTGTTAATATTTGAATTTTTTAACTATGTTTACGTTGCATTAATTTTGTTCTTTGAAAAAAGTAACAGTTTATCTGGAATTTGGGTTATGTTGTTGTGTTACTTTTTTTTTGTTTTGTTTTGTTTTTTCAACACACCAAGTATTTGAAACATCTAATGTCATTTATTTAAAAGAAAAGCTTATTCACAGAAACCAGCAAGTTGACTATTTCAGTAATAGGAATAAGGAGTAATTTCAATAATAGAAAGGAGGAAGAGCAGAATTCGGGCAACTTCAGTGAGGCAAAGGGGATGGCAGTGAGAGCTGGATTTTTTTTTTTTTTTTTTGGTACTGGGGATTGAACTCAGTGATACTCAACCACTGAGCCACATCCCCAGCCCTATATTGTGTTTTATGTAGAGACAAGGTCTCACTGAGTTGCTTAGCACCTCGCCCTTGCTGAGGCTGGCTTTGAACTCGCAATTCTCCTGTCTTAGCCTCCCAAAGTGCTGGGATTACAGGCGTGTGCCACCACGCCCGGCTGAGAGCTGGTTCTAAGTAGCAGTGACCACACTGGATGACTCTTTCCGTGGGTCAATGAAAGAAGACGTGGGAGATGGTCAAGGAAGAGGCAAAGTTAAGGACAGTGCTGTTTTGGCTTGGGTGACTGGTGGTTAGACCAACTGATGTGGGGAGCCTGGAAGCTGAATAGGTTTCAGGAGTAAGTTGATTGTAGATGATTATAGCTTTGGATACTTGAACATAGAATTTTGTATGTGGCTGTGATTCAAGTGGGTTTGTATCTTTGGGGCTGCTGTTAGGAGATTAAGATTTAGTAGACCGCTGGTCTTTATTTTAAATTGTCATCTTACTTCTCTGTGTCTTCTTGTACAGAAGTATGGTTATTCATCTCTAGTTAAGAGGGTTCCTGAGAATGAGGTCATTAGAACAGAGAAAGATGTTTGAAAGATTACTCGCACAAAGGGCAAATAGCTCTTGGTGTAATCACTTTTAAGTACGAGGAACTTTCTGATAGGAACCCTTTTCCAAATTCAGCTCTGAATTTTTCCAGTTGATTTGCTTTTGTGCCTACATAGTTGCTGTCAAAAAAAATTGGGTCAGGATGGGTACAGTGATAATTAAAATGACATTTCCAAAAGAGTGCAAGGTGTAGATCTGATGTCTGTAGGTTTGGGATGCTGACATTAAGTATAACCCTTTCAGGGCAATTTCCCAGGTAAAATAAGGTCAAAAGGAGAAATCAATATTTAATCAGTGAAAGGATGCACTATGATTTGTTGTAAATATGACTTTCAGAAATTATTTAAGGTTTTAAAATTCTAGATGCTGACTGCTGGAAGTCCAGTTTTAACTTTTGGTCATCAATATACAAACTTTGTTCATATTTTTTTTCTTTTATAGCGGTGCTGGATATTGAACCCAGGGCCCTTACTGAGGTGTTAGTCAAGCTCTCCACCTCTGCACTATACCTCTAACCCTGTTTAGGTCCCTTAAAGTTGCTTACACCTCTGCCCTCCTCAATGAAATCTTAAAAATTAACTCAGAATAAGCTCACTTAAAATAAGGTCTATACCTTTTTAGTACTTTTGTGAGGAACAAGTGACAATATTAGTGCCCTGCTGCTTTCTAGCATACCACCATGAAGGAATTTGGCGTTGTCATTATTAATATTGTAGTTATTACTTCGAGCCACTAGTTCTTGTTTACTGCCTGTGGCCTGTGCTGTCCCATGCCAGTCCTTTGGCTTGTCCTTCTTGCTCTAAAGGATTCATTTGCTCTCCCTAGAATACATCTCACTTTAGTCTTCACCCAGCTTAACACTTGCCCAGTTCTCAGGTCACATTGTAAAGACTTCCTTGGGACTGCTTTCCCTGTGGTCTGGATGTGATCTGGATGTGGTTTGAATGTACCTCTAGGTTTCCTGGTTAAAATTGATTTATTTTTACTTTTTATGTTTTGGCACTGGGAAAGAAATCTAGGAGTGCTTTTTCACTCAGCTACATTCCCAGCCACCCCTCCCCAATCTTTTTTAGTTGTAGACAGACACAATACCTTTATTTATTTATTTTATGTGGTGTTGAGGATCAAACCCAGTGCCTCACACTTGTGAGGCAAGTGCTCTACCACTGAGCTATAGCCCCAGCCCCATCCCAGCTGTTTTTTATTTTTTATTTTGAGACAGAGTCTTGCCAAGTTGCTGAGGTTGGCCTCAGACTTGTGATCCTCATGCCTCAGCCTCCCAAGTTGCTGGGATTACAGGTGTGTCCTGCTATGTCTGGTAGATATTTAATCCTCATCGTAAAATATTAAGAGATGGAGCCGGGCGCGGTGGCGCAAGCCTGTAATCCCAGCACTTTGGGAGGCTGAGACAGGAGAATCGTGAGTTCAAAGCTAGCCTCAGCAAGGGCGAGATGCTAAGCAACTCAGTGAGACCCTGTCTCTACATAAAACACCAAATAGGGCTGGGGATGTGGCTCAGTGGTCGAGTGCCCCTGAGTTCAATCTCCAGTACCAAAAAAAAAAAAATTAAGAGATAGAAACTTGTTCTGACTATGGCATATAGAGGTGGAGCCTTTGGGAAGGTGGAGCTCCACCAAGATGGAGCCACCATGATTGAATCCTTTTTATAAAAAGAGGAAAAGAGATCAGAGGACATGCATACACATTCACAATCCCTATTTCTTGCCATGGGCTGCCCCAGGTCTCTGCCAGCAAGAAAACCAGCACCAGATGTGGGCCCTTGACCTTTGGCTAGAACCATAATCCAAAATAAACCTCTTCTCTTTATAACCAATCTAGTCCTTGGTATTGTTTATTGTTCAACAGAAAATGGACTAATATACTAGGCTTCCATAGCCTCTAGGAATTTGTTTTTCCAAGGTTCATGGTACCAAGGAGTGGTCAAGTTTGTTAGAACAGGGACAGATGCTTTGCTTATCTGATTGCCAGCAGCCAGCCCAGGGCCTAGTGCAGGTTAGATGTTTAAAACACATCCTCTGCATACATACAAGAAAGGTTTGTGAGATGATCCTTATTCCACAGATGAAATAAACTCAGTAACGACTTGTCTAAACTACAAGTTTTGCTAGGATTCTGAAGTCTGGAGAGCCTTTTGAAATCTGTGTACTTTTCAGTCACTTTAAGAGCTGCCTTCAAAAACTGGGGTCATATGGGGAAGACTGACTTCCAAATATTGTTGCGTTTTCTCTTTGGTGAATTTCAGTGAAACTGCACATTGTCACATTGATTTTACCCCATGCCAAGAAATGCCAAAACCCTTATTTACCACGAAGGAGTGGAGTTCTGAGGTCAGGAGACTTCTTATTGGCCTGTCCCCGTGATGGACATTCACACAGAGGCTCTTCTGGGTTCCACTGAGCCAGAAGCTAAGCCAGCTCTGTCACTGCTGGTACTCCACAGGATCATACAGCCCTTTATGCTGGGCCCATATGACATGCTGACCCCGTCAGGGAAGATATATGTACGCACTGACATTTGGGGTTTATAGAATTCACTGAGCAGTCAGGTGGAAAGTTCTTTTGACATAATTAGTGTGGGTTTTTAGTGTTTCTTACACCAAGTCAAAGCTGAATAAGTAAATGCATTTGCTTTAAAAAAATGGAGGGGGAAGCCCACACTTGAAAGGCCCTATATTCTGTGTTCAAGTTCATTTCTGGTATCTTCATTTTACTTGGATTTCTTTGTACAGAAATGAAAATTTTGTTCTCATGTGGCTTCCTATATTCAGTTTTCTGCAGTCAGATGAGCTGGGGTAAACTGCGTGTAATATGCTGGTGGCCGTGAAGCTAGACCCACATGGTGGAGGGTGTGGCACCTTTACGGAAGGGAAAGAGAAGGGCATCACCTCATTGCAGGGCTTTTTTCCTGCTGAAGGAGCAAGCCCTGCTCCGCTTTTTATTAAAGGCCTATATTTGCTTCATCCTTCATAGCAAATTGATACTTTCTTCCTTCCCTTCTCCCCCTCCTACTTGCAAATTTCCCATCAGTGACAGAGACATCTGAGTAATCCGTGCCTATTCAGATGAGTCTATGCCTTTAGCAGAAGCTCTGTGGTGTGATTTGTCTTTCCTGGACCACCCTGTCCAACATGTCTCTCATCACCCTCTGCCTTCTCCACTCTGTTACAGAACATTCTTCCTTTTCCTTTATTGTCCTTATCACAGGTTTGTGTGTACAAATGGCATTGTATCTCTTTTATTTATTTTTTAGTTGTAGGTGGACAGAATCTTTATTTTATTTTATGTGGTGCTGAGGATCAAACCCAGTGCCTCACACGTGCTAGGCGAGCACGCTACCACTGCGCCATAACCCCAGCCCGGCATTGTGTCTCTTTGTACTGAAAGTTCCCTGTGGGTGTTTAGCATGATTTGTTTATATTCCTAGGACCCGATTAAGTGTCTGAAAATGTAGTAATCACTCATGTAATTTTTGAGTGAATAGACAAAGAAAGATGATTTTTCAAGTCAGATAACAATTAGCCTCCTATTCCTTTTATAAATACCTTGACTCTTCTTTCTTCAAGGAAATTAATGCTGATCTGGGCACGATGGTGCACGCCTGTAATCCCAGCAACTTGGGAAGCTGAGGCAGCAGGATCACAAGTCCAAGGCCAGCCTTAACAACTTAGTGAGGTTCTACGCAACTTAGTGAGAACCTGTCTCAAAGTAAAAAATAAAAAAGGATGTAGCTCATTGGTAAAGCCCATCTGGATTCAATCTCTGGTACCAAAAAAAAAGGAAATCAATAATGCTTTGCTTATTAGCTTAGAACTTAAGGAGTAGAGTCTGTTCTTGTCTTTGTCATTCTGTTTTTGTTTCTCTCCCCATGCTATCACTATTTCCCCTGTTATTTTCTCCCCTTTCCCTTCCATTCCTTTCTAGGGGTCCATAAATAGCTAACAGAATCCTAGCTTCTAGGGGCAGAACATATTTTTGAGCTGGACAAAGGATCTGCAGTGGGGTCCAAGAGACATGTTTGTGCCCAGAAGTTCTGTGCATGGTGGTGACTTTGGACAGGGAGAACAGAGGGAAACTTGGGATGCAAGTGTGTATAAATTGGGCGTGGAATTTCTCACATACCACACTTTGTCATAAATCAGGCAATGTGATTATAATGTGGGGAATTGACTTACAGGTTGAGCAATACCATGGGAAGCCAGTGAGCATGCTCAGTGGTTGGCCAGGATGGTGAAGATGTGGAGTGTGGCACACTCACTTGACCTGTTTGTGCAAGAAAATAAGCATATGATGAGTGTGTGAGGACAGGTATCAAACACATAATTTCAGAAATATGCCTGTAATGTACAAAAACTCTTCAAGGCTATCCTGTCCTTTATTGTATTTATCTGCCCTTCTCCCTCTAAAGTACACCTGCCTGCTAGCTCCCATCAATTGACCTCTCCTAAGCTTTCCTTTGCCTGCTTCCTGTTTTTATCTTGCAGTTGTATGGCCTCTACATATGGTCATGCGTTAGGATAGATGTATAATTCTGTAGACAGGTAACAGCAGGAAACCAGTGCCATTTACAGTTGGGTTTGCTCTGGCATCTGAATATACCTAAAATAATTTTAGAAAGATAACTACTTTGAAATTTTGAAACAAGTTATTCTTGGTTCATGTTACTGTTTGCTTTGTAATTATGTAAATAATTACAGCAATGTGAACTCCAGGTAGCTGTTTGGGTAGACATCAATAAATGGTGCTGAGGTAGTAGGACACTTGTTTTAAGTCTATGTGTGCTACATGAAATTACAGTATAGGACTAAAAAAGTAAATCCTTGAAAAAAACACTGCATCCAATCAAGACACATTAACAGATAATCAACTCTCAAAAACCTTTAAAAATCCTCTTCTCTGATCATCCAGAGAGACAGATTTGAGTTTGCCTCCTTTCTCCTTGTTGGTTAACCTTCAGTAAAAGCTCTATTTTTGCAAAATTGAGTGACATAATGTTGGCTTCTGTATAAATTGGCCAGTGAGCCCTTGCTCAGTTTCACTAAGCCAGTTTCATGACTTGAGGACTTCTCCAATCCTGTGCTCTTTGGTGCCCTAGTGGGGACAGTCCCAGAGTAGGAGAGCTCCTGGACCTATCTATGTGCAGGGGCAGGGGTAGTTCACTGGTTTGTTCATTATCCCTTTTAAGAAATTTCTTGTCCCTGTTACTTATGTTCATGAATTGTTTTTTTGGAATTTGTTCTAGCTGTGTGTAGCTGTTCAGTGTGGTAGGGTGTTTCTGAGTTAAGTAGGATATACACATATTTAAAGCATTTGACCCTCCCAGTTTTTAAGTTCCTCAGTATTGGACACAAGTGAGTCACTTTGGAAGGTTGGTAGGAGGGCACTGTGGATCCTTCCTAAATTTATTTGGCCTGTTTTGTATTCATATGGCAAATCCTCAGCATGCCTTCACCAAAGCATCACCCTGAATCGTAACTGCTGCTGGTTTTATGTGTCTGTTCCCATGATGTATTGCAGACTTCAGAGGGGAGCTGTGGCTTGCTATTCTGCATCCTAGCTGCCAGCAGAGCAGCTGGGACACTGTTGCACTTAATAAAGAAACACCCAAGAGCTGAAGGAAGAAAGATGCCCATGGCATGCTGTTGGCATCCAGAGGTTGTATCCTCTCCCAACCCTCCCAGTGGTAGGAAGCACCATTCAAACTTGTTCTCTGGGAGTCCACTCAAGCTTCATTACAGAGTAACAAAAGGATTACTTTGAGACCAAGTCATGTCTACAAGTGACCCTGTGCCTGGACTTGAATTTCCACATTACAGGGGGCCTTAGAGGGTTTGGAGAAAATTTTAAAAATCGATGTCACTTGGTGGAGGCATATTCCTTACTTGGCTTTTTTCTTTTCCTTACAAATGACACATTTCTTTTCTTGTAATCCCAAGAGAATTGCCATTGACTTCCTGACAGGGGGACAAATGGATTGTCTCCCTTTGTAATCATCAGCTCTAGGGAAGGTGAATTGACTGTGTCTACCTCCATTTCAGTAATGTTTGTACATTTCTTTCTGTCATCTACCTGAATTAGTTGTATACCTTTTACGAGCATTTTAAAGGAAAATTCCATTCTTAATTCTTCAACTCCATAGACCTATTTTGTAGGGCTTGCTTTTTGTACTCAAAAGAATCACACAAATAATTAGAGTCTAAATATCTGTATTTTTTAGTACCTTTTTCAGTTTTCCTGTCTTCATACATATTGTGTCTAATCTGCATGAAATCTATTAATGTAGAACAAAGATAATTGGGTTGCAGATGGCACAGGCCCATTGTGCATGGTGTGAGTAAAATGGAGACTGAATTGACTTGAGAGCTGAGAGACCTGGTGGTGGATCTTGCTATCCTCCCGGGACAGAAGCCTTACATCAGGCCTCGCTTCTCTTGCCTTGTCTTGCTCTGCTTTCTTTTGCTCTGCTCTGAGGCAGGTACCTCTAAGCAGCTGCAGGCTTACACCTGTACAGTTCCTACTCCAGAAGAGAGGTTCTAGAACTAATTACCTTGGTGGGTGGGGCAGAGCTTTGACTTATTGCCAGGTCCTGGCTGCTGTCCATCCCTTGAGTAGGGGTGTGGTGCCTCTGAGAGAGAGGAAGGGTGGTCACCTGAGAACTGGGGATTGTTGGTAGAACACAGGGCTTGACATGGGTCAGGCACGTGGGAGAGAGTAGTATTCCTTCTTTGCAGACAAAAAAGCCTATCCCTTTTCTTTTTTCTTTTTTAAACTTCATCTTGAGGTTGATCTCAGTGGGAGTTGGGGGAGAAGTACAGGCTTGTGTGACTAATGTACCCAGCCTAACGACAGGCTTATTGCTTAGTGTGAGCTCTGCATTTCTTCACAGAATCCACAGGTCCATTCTAGGGCTGCTGCGTTTTGCCCTGCGCCTGTGTCTCTTCTGGGGCTCTCCTGGGCCTCCCTATTGTCACCTGCTCATAAGTTATTAAGCAGCAGCCATTTTCCACCTGACACTCATAGAAGAATGGAGCCTTGGTCTGCCCCTACAGCAGCACTCATCAGCTAGCTTCTGCTCCTGTGGGCTCTGAGCTCCCAGCACTGCCTCTAAGGAGCAGGTATTGGGGGGGAGTTTGCCTCCTGCCCACCTTACATTTCATTTTCCTCTGCGGTTTCTCATGGGGACTTATTTGCATGTCTTCTCCCAGCTGCTTCTCTTTGCACAAGATTAGTAAAAATAAAGTGCATTTTTGAGTTGTCCTGTCTCTGCCCCAGCTATCTTCTTACTTTATCTGTACCCATGGTGTCACTGTGGAGATAGTTTTAGCTTTCTGGCAAAGAGCTCTTGGCTGAAGGAAGGGAAGGTGATCCCTCACCATATGGCTTGGTAGTATTTCACATTCTCTATTTCTAGGGAGGAAAGGGATTACTGGTCCCCAAAGGGCAGAAATAGCACTCTCTTAGCCCCTACATAACTTCCATTGTGGCCCTTCCATTTTTGTATTGAGAAAAATGCCAACATTTTTAACCAGGTTGAAAAATTTTATATGCCCCATTTTCTGATAAAAGCAAATGCATGTTTTAATTTTCTAAACAAGGGAGAGATGTTTTTGTTTTGTTTTGTTTTTTTCCCCTGAATGTATATGTAGAAAGCATTTGTTACAGAGCACTGTTAAATAGGACTGGTCCTATTGCAGAACTGGTGTATATTGACTAGATTAGGGGAGATATCTATATCCCACTTGTATTTTGATGGAGGAAGGAATGTAGAAACTTTGGAAAAGCTGAGTGAGTACCATGGCATATGCCTCTAATCCCAGGCATTCAGGAGGCTGAGGCATAAGGATCACAGGTTTGAGGCCAGCTTCAGCAACTTAGTGAAACCCTCACCAATGTAGCCAGATCCTGTCTTGAAATGAAAAGGGTGGGTGGTAAAGTGTCCCTAAGTTTAATCCCCAGTGCCAAAATAATAATAATAATAGGAAAAATAGAAGAAATTTTGAAGAAAAATAATCTTTTACCCAGACATTAACTCAGTGTGGTTTGTGATTTTTATGCCTTTTGTAAGCATCCTCTAGCTTAGGTTAAATTTTAGGCATCTTCCAACTTAGGTTAAAATGAAAAGCCAGGGGTGCCACATAGGCAAGAAATATAGTTCAGATAATGAGCTTTTTATAAGTCTTATAATCTATGAATTTCAGATGCCTTTCAATTGATTAGGCTCTTTGATTACTTTCAACAACATGATGTAGTTTTCAGTGTACATGTCTTAACATTCCTTTTGTTAAAATTACTGTTTAGTGTTTTATTTTCCTTGATAGCTGGTGTTGAATTGTTTTATTTCATTATGATCTGTGAATCAGGATGGTTTTATTCTTCTATCCACTCTGGATGCATTTTCTTCTAATTTCATTGTCCTACCTAGAACCTCTAGTACAATGTAGAGTAGAAGTGGTGAGAATGGACATCTTGCCTAGTTTATGGTCTTAGGGGGAAAATATCTATTCTTTCACCCTTAAGTATTGTTCAGGTGGTATTTTTTTGTAGATGGGTTTTTCCCCTCCCCGGTACTAGGGATTGAGCCCAGGCTTTACCACTGAGCTACATCCAGAGCCCTTTTTATTTTTTATTTTGAGACAGGATCTCTGTAAGTTGCTGAGGCTGGACTTGAACTTGCAATCCACCTGCCTCAGTCTCCTAAGTTGCTGGGATTACAGGTGTACGTCACCAAGCCAGTTTGCACATGGTCTTTATCAGGTGTAGGAAGTGTCCCTCTAATTCTTGGTCATTGCCTTTTTAGCATGAAAGGGTTTTGTATGTTGTCAAATACTGGTGCTATGCTTAGAAGGTGTGTTGGTTTTGTCTTTTGTTATGTTAATATAGTATACTAAAGTGATTAATACTGCATGCTAAACCAACATTACATTCCTGGGATAAATCACACTTGGCTATGTTGATAATTATGTTTGCATGTTTCTTGGTTTGATTTGCTATAGATGTGTTTAAGAAAAACAAAGTATGTCTTTATCTTCTGCCCTTACACCACAACAGTTAGCACTATATAAGACCCTAAGATGACCATAGACTGTGTGAGGATTTCTCCCCATCAACAAGCAAGCTGTACTACAGCAACAGACAACAGTGTTATATTCCGTAGGATGAGGGCTCAGTCCCCAGGACTGCCACCGTTTCAGACCCAGTCACAAACCCAGGCCTCTGAACTTCTAACTGACCAGCTACAAATTGAGGTTCTCACGACTTGCCCCTCAGGTTCAATTAATTTCCTAGAGTGGCTCAAATAATGTGAAGAAATGCTATACTTATATATACTGATTTATTATAAAGGATATTTTAGAGGCTACAAAGAAGCAGTCAGAAGAAGAGCTACAAAGGGCAAAGTCTGGAAGGATCGCTAGCACAGGAGCTTCTGTTCCCATGAAATTAAGGTGCATCTTCCTACAAGCCTCTACATGTGCACCTGGCCAGGAAATCCCAAACCTATCCTTTGGGGTTTTCATGGAGAATTAACTGCATGGGCATGATTAGAACATGGACAGCCATGTCAAAATGTGATTATAAACCAAAAGAATATGAGCTAATGCTAATAGACCGAAGTGGGAAACCTGGCAAACCCTGTCTATTTAGAGTCTTGAACTTTGTGTAGAATTCCTTCTTTGTGGGCATGGGCCAGGACCACTTCTAAAATGGGGATTGTATGACTTACCAGACAAGATAGGGAAAATTTCTTTGTCTAAGACAGAGAGGCAGAGGTAGATGTTTTTACTCTTTATGAACTGCCTTGAGAGAGAGAAATCCTGGTTTCCATGGCCTTCGTTGGGGAGAAAATGGAGCAAGTAAAAGGAAGGCAGGAGAAAGTCAAGGAGCAAGAAGGAGAGAGACCTTGCTTTCTGAGGCCTGCCTCTGAAGCCTAGTATTCCCACGTTATTCTGCTCACTTAGGAAATAATAAGGTCTATTATTATTAATAATAATAATAATAATAATAATAATAATAATTTAAGGTCTGGTATTGTGATGCCTCCTGCTTCACTCTTCTTGCTAAGGATTGCTGTGGCTATTCTGGGTCTCTTATTCTTCCAAATGAATTTCATGATTGCCTTTTCTATTTCTATAAGGAATGACATTGGGATTTTAATTGGGATTGCATTGAATCCATATAGCGCTTTGGGTAGTATGGCCATTTTAACAATATTGATTCTGCCTATCCAGGAGCATGGGAAATTTTTCCATCTTCTAAGGTCTTCTTCAGTTTCTTTCTTCAGTGTCTTGTAGTTTGCATTGTAGAGGTCTTTCACCTCTTTTGTTAAATTGATTCCCAAGTATTTTATTTTTTTTGAGGCTATTGTGAATGGGATATTTTTCCTAATTTCTCCTTCAGAGGGTTTATCACTGATGTATAGAAATGCAGTTGATTTGTGGGTGTTGATTTTGTATCCCACTACTTTGCTGAAATAATTTATTAATTCTAAAAGTTTTCTGGTAGAGTTTTTTGGATCCTCTAAGTATAGAATCACGTCATCTGCAAATAATGATAGTTTGAGTTCTTCTTTTCCAATTCGTATCCCTTTAATTTCTTTCGTCTAATAGCTCTGGCTAGTGTTTCAAGGACTATGTTGAATAGCAGTGGTGAGAGAGGGCATCCCTGTCTAGTTCCCATTTTCAGAGGGAATGATTCAAATTTTTCTCCATTTAGGATGATGTTGGCCTTGGGTATAGCATAGATAGCTTTTACAAAGTTGAGGTATGTTCCTACTATCCCAAGTTTTTCTAGTGTTTTGAGCATAAAAGGGTGTTGTATTTTGTCAAATGCCTTCTCTGCATCGATTGATAAAATCATATGACTCTTATCTTTAAGTCTATTGATGTGATGTATTACATTAGTTGATTTCTATATGTTGAACCAACCTTGCATCCCTGGAATGAACCCCACTTGATGGTGCACTATTTTTTTGATATGTTTTTGTATGCGATTTGCCAGAATTTTATTGAGAATTTTTGCATCTATTTTCATCAGGGATATTGGTCTGAAGTTTTGTTTCTTGGATGTGTCTCTGTCTGGTTTTGGAATCAGGGTGATACTTGCCTCATAGAATGAGTTTGGAAGGGTTCCCTCCTTTTCTATTTCATGAAATAGTTTGAGGAGTATTGGTATTAATTCTTCTTTGAAGGTCTTGTAGAACTCAGCTGAAAATCCATCTGGACCTGGGCTTTTCTTGATGGCATCTTCTATTTCCTTGCTTGAAATTGATCTGCTTAAGTTGTGTATGTCCCCTTGGTTCAGTTTGGGTAGGTCATATGCCTCTAGAAATTTGTTGGTGTCTTCAGAGTTTTCTATTTTACTGGAGTATAAATTTTCAAAATAGTTTCTAAGTATCCTCTGTATTTCAGTAGTGTCTGTTGTGATATTTCCTTTTTCATCACGAATTTTAGTAATTTGGGTTTTCTCCCTCCTTCTTTTCGTTAGGGTGGCTAAGGGTTTGTCAATTTTGTTTATTCTTTCAAAGAACCAGCTTTTTGTTTTGTCAATTTTTTGAATTGTTTCTTTTGTTTCGATTTCATTGATTTCAGCCCTAATTTTGATTATTTCCTGTCTTCTTCTTCTTTTGGTGTTGATTTGTTCTTCCTTTTCTAAGGTTTTGAGACAAAGAGTTAATTCATTTATTTGTTGACTTTTACATCTTCTAATGAATGAGCTTAGTGCTATGAACTTTCCTCTTAGCACTGCCTTCATGGCATCCCAGAGATTTTGATATGTTGTATCGGAATTTTCATTTGCCTCTAAGAATTTTTTTATCTCTTCCCTGATGTCTTCTGTTATCCATGCATCATTCAAAAGCATATTATTTAGTTTCCAGGCGATGGAGTAGTTTCTGATTTTTAATCTATCATTGATTTGTAATTTTATTCCATTGTGGTCAGATAGGATGCAGGGTAGAATCTCTATTTTTTTTTGTATTTGTTAAGACTGGCTTTGTGACATAACATATGATCTACTTTGGAAAAGGATCCATGTGCTGTTGAGAAAAAAGTGTATTTGCTCGTTGATGGATGGAACACTATATGTCTGTTAAGTCTAAATTATTGATAGTTTCATTGAGATCTATGGTTTCTTTATTAAGTTTTTGTTTGGAAGATCTATCCAACAGTGAGAGAGCTATATTAAAGTCTCCAAGTATTATTGTGTTGTGGTCTATTTTATTCTTGTATTTGAGAAGGATTTGTTTGATATACATAGAAGCCCCATTATTTGAGGCATAGATATTTATGATTGTTATGCCTTGTTGATATATGATTCCCTTAAGAAGTATGAAATGACCTTCTTTATCTCTTTTCACCATCTTTGGTTTGAAGTCTACTTTATTTGATATGAGGATGTAAACTCCTGCTTGTTTGCAGGGTCCATGTGAGTGATATTTTTTTCCCACCCTTTCATTTTCAGTCTGTGGATGTCTTTTCCTGTGAGATGAGTCTCTTGCAGACAGCATATTGTTGGGTCTTTTTTTTTTTAATCCAGTCTGTCAGTCTATGTCTTTTAATTGGTGCATTTAGATCATTTACATTCAGGGTTATTATTGAGATATGATTTGTAATTCTGGTCATTTTGGTTTGTTTTTGGATTTTACCTTGAGTTGTTTTCTCTTTTGAATGGTCTTTCCTTTAGTGTAGTTCCTTTCTTTGTAAATTTTCATTGTTGGTTATCATTTCCTCCTCATGGAATATTTTGCCAAGAATGCTGTGTAGTGCAGGCTTTCTTGCTGTAAATTCTTTTAACTTGTTTATCATGGAAGGTTTTTATTTCGTCATCAAATCTGAAGGTCAGTTTTGCTGGATGTAGGATTCTTGGTTGGCATCCATTTTCTTTCAGAGCTTGGAATATGTTATTCCATGATCTCCTGGCTTTTAGTGTCTGGGTTGGAAAATCTGCTGAAATACCAATTGGTCTCCCCTTATATGTAATCTAGTTCCTCTCTCTTGCGGCCTTTAAAATTCTATCCTTATTCTGTATGTTGGGCATTTTCATTATAATGTGCCTTGGTGTAGATCTGTTGAAATTTTGTACATTTGGTGTCCTGTAAGCCTCTTGTATTTGATTTTCCACTTCATTTTTCATATTTGGGAAATTTTCTGATACTATTTCATTGAAGAGATTGTGCATTCCTTTGTTTTGAAATTCTGCGCCTTCTTCTATCCCAATAAATCTTAGATTTGGTCTTTAGATGCTGTCCCATATTTCTTGTATGTTCTATTCATGATTGTTTACCATCTTCACTGTATGATCAAGTTTATTTTCAAGATTGTATATCTTGTCTTCATTATCCGAGGTTCTGCCTTCCAGGTGATCTACTTTGCTGGTGATGCTTTCTATTGAGTTTTTTATTTGGTTTATTGTTTCCTTCATTTCAAGAATTTCTGATTGTTTTTATTTCACAATCTCTAGCTCTTTCTTAAAGTAATCTTTTGCTACTTGTAATTGCTTTCTTATCTCTTTGTTAGAATGATCAATGGTTGCTTTTATTTGCTCCTCTATTTCTTTGTTGGATTAATCAATTGTTGCCTGTAATTGCTCACTTATGTCATTCTTTAATTTGCTGATCATTTTAATTATGTACATTCTGAATTCTTTCTCTGACATTTCATCAACTGTGTTGTCAATGGATTCTGTTACAGTGGTATCGAGGTTTATTTGGGGCACTTTCTTCCCTTGTTTTTTCATGTTGATTGTGTATCTTCCTTTCTTGAAATAGCAATCTGTGGTATTGTGGCTTCTGTCCTATAATCTTGTATTGACACTCCAATACCTGTGTCTTACCTTGGAGCTACTTCTGTTCCCCCAGTGTCCCTAGATGGGCACTACTGCCACTAAAGTTGGTGGGGGAAGTAGTGGATGTACCTCTAGAGGGCAGTGGGAATGGCCTTGGCTGGGCTCCTGAGGCACCCCCTGAAGGCTGTTTTGCCCCTCTCTTGTGCTCCTGCTGGTGAACAGGAACTCTGGAGCGGAACTGGAGGCGGGCCCAGGTCTCACTTAGGCAGGGTCACAAGCAGGAGAGTCTGTGTGCGACCCTTACAGTGAGTGTGAGCTCCCCTGGAACTGGAGGCTAGCAGGCTCTGGTCTGCCTTCAGCTGGGCATCCCTGGCATTCCCTAAGGGTGGTTTTGGGCCTCTGACTCGCCTGACCACAGAAACTCTGGAGCGGAACTAAGGTAGGCACAGAGCGCACTTGGGTGGGGCTTCTTCATGCTGGGATCTCTGCAGGCAACTCTTATCCTGGGTGTGCCTTCTTCTGTCTCTGGTAGCTATCAGTCTCTGGTCAACCCTTGGCTGGACACCCGTGGAGTTTCCTGAGGGTGGATTTGGGCCCTCTGTGGCTCCTGTTGGTCCGCAGGAACTCTGGAGGTAAACGGGGGCGAACCCAGGCCGCAGTTGGGTGGGGCTGTCTCTCGCTGGGGTCTCTGGAGCAACTCTTACCCTGAGTTTGGGCTCCCCAGTGGCTAGCGGCTAGCATTCCCTGGTCTCCCTTTGGCTGGACACCTGTGGAGTTTCCTGAGGGCCAATTTGGGCCCTCTGGGGCTCCTGCCAGTCCGCAGGAACTCTAGAGTGGAACTGAGGCGGGCCCGGGCTGCCTCGCGCTGGTGTCTCTGGTGCGACTCTTGCCCTGAATTTGGGCTCCCCAGTGGCTAGAGGTAGCAGTACCTGGTCTCCCTTTGGCTGGACAACCGTGGAGATTCCTGAGGGTGGATTTTGGCCCCCTGTGGCTCCTCAAGAAATTATCTTAAGTAAATAATTCCCATAAGTAAGCAAACATCCGTTGTAAGAATTATACAAAACGATGATAGAAAGCACTTAGCACAGTGCCCAACACATAGTAGGTGCCATTTTTGTGAATTCCTTTTCTGGTACATGGTTATGTAACTCTTGTTACTTTTAAATGTATCAATACAGTGGTATGTGTGAACAGTGTAATAAGTTGTATTTAAATTTATTAGACTAATATTGATATAGAAAAATATTTACTAAATAATGGTAGAGGGCAAAAAAGCATTTTTTTTTGTGCATGTGTGTATAAAATGGATATTTTTGAGTGCACTACAGACCAGAGATGCGTATAAAATTGCTAGCATTTAAATTATTGGAACTTATAATTACTTACCACAGAACTTCAACAATGAATTTTAAAATGGGTACATATTTTACCAGGAAAAAAAAGAATAAATATATTTCTTTCTGGACGCAAATCAGGGAACTTAAGAAACTATTTTGGGTTGTAATTATCATACTTTTTGTTTTGCCTTTAGATACTTTTATATCTTTTTTGACTTTATTATTCACTGTGATTTGAATATGGTTTGAGTGTGCCCCCCAAAAGTTTATGTGTTGAAAACTTAGTCCTCAGTGTGGTGATGTGAGAAGTGAGGTCTAGTGGGAGATAATTAGGTCATTGGTGGCACTGTCCTGGTAAGAAGATAGTTCCAGTCTCTTAGATTCAGTACTGTCCTAGAAAGCGGTTGTTACAAAAAGAGCAAAAGGGCCTGTTTCTCCCAACATGTGTGCTGCCCTGCCATATGGTCATTCTTGGATGTACTTCACTATGATGCCTCCCACCATGATGTGACACAGCCCTCAGAGGCCAGGCTAATAGGGCTACCTGATTCTGGACTTTTAGCTTCCCAAACTGTGAGTTACATAAACCCCTTTCTTATTAAGTACCCAGTATCAGGTAATTTATTTATAGCAATGGAAAATAAGTTAATATATCATGTAATGAACCCTTATGCATTTTTAAAAAGTAATAAAAGCTTCTAAAAAAAGATACATGAAGTTTTTATCCATTTGCAAACTTTGCCTCTCTTCATATGTGGGGTTCGCTCCGAACCAGAGGCAACACGCTCCACATAGCCAAGGGATCTTTATTCATGGTGGGGGTCTGTGCAGGTGGGCGCCCAGGAGAAGGAAGGAGGAGAGAAGGGAAGAGGGGACTCGGGGCATGGAATTTATAGGGCCCGCTATGAACGCGTGGTGGGCTATGGATTGGTCACTTGAAAACTGGCGTGATAGATAAGCATTCGTGGTTTGGCGGTCATCTTCTTTGATGTAGTAACCTGAACGGCCAGGCTTTGTTCTCTCTGGCGGAAACCGCTGGGGAACTGCCTTGGCTTTAGAGAAGGGAGGGGCCCAAATGGTATGGGAGGGCTCTTTTTACCTTACAATATGGACCGACAGAATTCAATGTTTGAATGCCTACTCTGTTGTGTCCCTACTCCAGGAAAAGAGAAATAGCACATATCTGCAGATAATTAATTTCAGGGTGAGGTGAAATAAATGGCACATATGTGATAAGTAGCAGAGAAAGGCATCATTGACACCTTCTGGACAGACCTGGGCAGGATCTCATAGGAGCTAACAGTAGGCTAGTGTTTTCAAGAACACATCTGGATGTGTGGTACTTGGATTCAGCAGAAGCAGCTTTTGCAAAGGTTTGAGGCTGTGCGAGAACAGGAAGGAAAAAACTCAGGGATATTTGTGAAAAGCAGTCAACCTCTGGGCTTATTCTCCTGTCTCTGCATCCTGTTCTTGGGAATGCTAATTATATTGTAGCTTCTAGGCACCCTCACTTTTTACTCCCTTGGAGGAGAATTTCAGTAGCAGAGAGTAGGTGAATCTGAAACACTGTCAGGAATTGGCTTCCAGAAAGTGTCCTTGATGAAGTGAAGCAGAGGTAATTGTCTTTGCTTTGGAGAATGAGGCATTTTCTTCCCCTTAGGCTTCCACCAGGCTAAGCCTGCCTCAGGAAAAGAGAGGAAAAGAAAGGTTTTGTGGTTTAGGTCCAGGCCCTCCTGCAGATGGGCAGTGAACAGACATTTTTTAGTTTTTGTGATGTTTCTTTTTTTAATTTTTAATTTTTGATGCTGGAGATTAAATCCAGGGATGTTCCACCACTCCTTTTTTAATTTTTTGTTTTTTTAATTCTTAAAAATATTTCTATGTTTCTTATTTACTTATTTTTATGTGGTGCTGAGGATCGAACCCAGTGCCTCACACATGCTAGGTGAGTGCTCTACTGCTGAGCCACAACCCCAGCCCTTTATTTTTTAATTTTGAGACAGCATTTTAAGTTGCTGAGGCTTGCCTTGAATTTGCTCCTGCCTCAGCCTTTCAGGTCTCTGGGATTACAGGCATGTGCCACCACACTGGCAGTTTCTATGAGGTTTCTTTAGTCCTCATAGATGAGTGTTTATATTTTCCAAGTGGACAGTAACATCTAGAGCTTGCAATTCCAAGTTCCAGACACCAACTTGAAGTCTCTTTCAATTGACATCTCTGCCACTCCCTTACTCAAATCTATAGTCACAGCGGTATATAATGGTCCTTTTGATCATTTTTTGGCCCATAAAATTTGTGGCTTGTTGCTTTATGGCTTTCCCTATATAGCCTGATTAAAATTCAGTTCCAAGGCAGCTGTGCTTTGCTACGGGATCCTGAGAGACTTGAGCAGCTCAGTCCACAGAGGCTGCTGTAGGGGCTGGCTCTGATTTCTTGGGGCCACCCCGCCCATTCTGCAGTTTCTCTCCAGCATCAGGACCCTAAGGGTAGACTTGTTCAGCTTCTCAAAGTCTGTTGGTTTGCTTTTTAAGTCCCACAGATGACTGTGTTTGTACTCCAGTGTCCAAAGATTCTCTCCGCTGTGTTTTAAACTCTGTTTTTATCAGTAGTTCTTCAAGGCATGAGGTTTTGCTTCCTCCTTCACTGTGTCTTCTTAATTGGATTACTAGGAGTGGGGTGATTGCAGCTGGATGAAAATTTCACTGTCATTCTGTAGAAACTTCTCGACTCATTTTTAAGTACCTTGTTCCAGTTCTATAAAATAAGGGGCAGAGCTCAGGTGATTTGTAAAAGATTAAAGGAGGTAATGGTGGCTGTGAACTGGAGACTGCATTTGGTTTACATCAGGCTTCTCTCTCTCCCAGACTGTCAGATAAGAGAAAGGTCAGTTGGAAGGCAGTGGTGGCTAAAGATAGAATTAATTATTTCTTTGGGCTCAGAGAGAATTTATTTTTCTGTAAAATGATTTTCCATGTATAACATATGTTGTCGTATTGTGTGAAAATTTTTAAACTAGTTTAACAGTACAAGATTGCATAGTTAAAAATACTCATTTTCACACGTTTTTGCCTTAGTTAGAGAGAAGCTATATATTAACAGATGTCTGCTTACTGGAAAAGCCTAAAAAATGGCAATTTAAATGGCTAATAGAGTTCAGTATGGACAGATTTAGTTGAGAAATGCTGAAATATGTTAGAACCTGGGACTGTGAGCCTCCCTGTCTGGGACTGACTGTGGATCCACTCTGCCACACATCCAGTTGGGTTACTATGAGTCCCTGCTATTGAGCTGCTCAGTTCATTGGTGTCATCTGATCCCTGTAATGTCAATGCATTTTAAACAGTTTGGGTTCAGAGATTTTTCTGTATATGTGTTTGTGTTTCATAGTTTCTGTTTAACTACTAGACTTTCAACTGTCACTTCTTTTTTGGGGGGGGGGCTACTGGGGGTTGAACTCAGGGGTGCTTGACCACTGAACCACATCCTCAGCCCTATTTTGTTTTATTTAGAGACAGGGTCTCACTGAGTTGCTTAGTGCCTCGCTATTGCTGAGGCTGGGTTTGAACTCACAATTCTCCTGTCTCAGCCTCCCTAAGTGCTGGGATTACAGACGTGCACTACCATGCCTGGCTTCAACTGTCACTTCTTATTAACATCACTTTGCTTAACTCCTGCATCCCCCTTTTCTCTATCCCTATAATTAGTTGTTTCTAATCTGCTTAGGAAATCAGATAAGTGAGCTTGTTAGATTCATTCCCAAAGGGCAAGTAAAAGGACCAAGTAGGACTCTCAGAGCTCAGTTTTAAAAACCTTGCCAACAATGCCTTTAGCGTTTCCATGAGCTGTTGCCATGAGAGCTGTGCCTTCTCATTGCACTTCAATTAGTGTCTCATCTTCAGTCTTGGGCAAGGATGATTTACTTAAAATTGCTTCCACTTCTTCACACCTTAGCTCCCCTGTAGTTTTTTTGTATAACATATATACATAGCAATATATATCATCATTGTAATTTGCTGGCCACCAGCTTATTTGCCCAGAACAGGAGAATATAAAAAGAATGAAAAATAAACATCAGATGTTTTATTTTTGTTTGAAGCTTTCCATTATTTTTTACAGAAATTAAAATATATAAATAAATGAAGTATAATTAAGATAGTAGGAGAAAGTCTTATATTTATCCACATAAATCCACATTTACCATCTCTACTACTCTTCTTTATGTAAATCCGAGTTTCCAAACGGGTATCCATTTCTTTTTGGCTAAAGATATTCCTGTAACATTTCTTGGAGTATAAATCTGCTGGTGGCAAGTTGATTTTTTTTTTTTTGCCTTTATTCTTAAAATATATTTTTACTGGTTACAGAATTCTAGGCTAATAATTTTCTTTCACTATTTTCCATGTCATTCCACTGTTTTCTGGCTTAAAGGGTTTCTGATGCAGACTGTTGTCATTTTTTTGTTATTCTAAATGTAATGTGTCTTTTTTTTTTTTTTTTTTTTTGCCCACTGACTGCTTTTTTTTCACTTGTTTTAAGCAATTTGATGATGAGGTACCTCCATGTGCTTTTCTTTGTATGTTTTGTTTGGTGTTTTTGTTTGAGTATGTGAGCTCAGAGTTCACAAGAAATTTAGAAAAGTTTTGGCCATCATTATCCACCCCCCCAATACAATATTGGGGACTGAACCCAGAGGTGTTGCATCACTGAGCTACATCCCCAGTCTTTTTTTTTATTTTTAAGAAAATAAGACAGGGTCTTGCTAAGTTGCACAGGCTGGGCTTGAACTTGTGATCCTTTTGACTCAGCCTCCTGAGTGGCTGGGATTACAGGTGTGCACCATCACACCCGGCTGGGTATCATTTCTTAACATCTTTTCTGCCCAGCCCAACAACTCATCCCCTCATCTCACTGGGAGTACAGTTTATCTGTATTAGGCTGCTTGACACCCTTCTGGCTTCTGAGATGTTATTCCTTTCATTTTTTTCATATGTTTTGCTTAATTTTGGATAAATTCCATTTCTATGCATTTAACTTCTATGACTTTTTTTCACATTTAACTAAATTTTTATTTCAGATATTTTCTTTAAAATCTTAAAGTTCCATTTCATCCTTTTTGAAATTTCCTTTTCTCTTCTTGTGTCAGTGTTCCTTTAATGTTGAGCATAGTTATAGGAACAATATGACTGTTTTTATCTGTGTCATTTTTTAGTTGGTTACTATTTTCTGACCACCACCCTCCTCCCCGATTATGGACTACATTTTTCTGCCTCTTGTCATGTTTAGGAATTTTTGATTAGATGTTTTATGTTGTGAATGTTGCATTGTCTGAATTTTGTTATATTCCTTTAAGGAATATGATGCTCTGTTTTAGCAAAACAGTTAAATTTACTTGCAGATCTGTCTAATCCCCTTGAAGCCTGTTTTTAAGCTCTCATAGGTCAGGTTTAGTGTATCCTTCACTGCAAAAATATAGTTCAACTCCAATATAAGACCTGACTCTCTGGGAGTCTCTATTGAATACCTTGGATAAGTCACTGAAAACATTCCATTCTCTCTAATTGTAGCTTGAATATATATCCATACTTTATGTAAGCTTTCAGAATTGTTCAGTTTATACTTTACTGGTTATTTTTCCCATGTATAAGTGCAGTCTAGAACTTATCATATTTCTGAGGCTCTCTATTTAGGCTCTTTTTTTTGCTATCTCTGCTTTTTCTAGCTACCTCTGTTCTTAATTTTCTCAGCCTGGCAAGGCTACTAATTTGAGTTTACCTTTATTGTACTGGGTGACCTGGAAATTTTCTTCAGGCAGAATTATAATCCTAAGCTGATCATATAGCTTACCTTGTTGCTTTCTCTTCTGGGGATCATAGTTCTGTACTGCCTATTATTCAGTATTTGAAAGTTGTTGTTTTATATATTCTGACTGGTTTTTTAGAAAAGGTTAAGTCTGATCCTTGCTATTCCATCATTGTTGCATGCAGAAATCCCATGGATTCCATTAAAATTGGTTTATTGAGAATTATTTTTAGTAATTGAATACAGTTCCAAATAGTATGTCTGCTGAGTATGTTAGAAGACTGACCAAACATAATCTGTATGAATTGTGGAGTGAAATATAACAGTGTCCTCATCTCCCCCATTAATTTTTAAATCTTTCCTATAGACTGAAACTGTTCCTGTTCTAAGCAGAAATAGAATGCAATTCTTCAGTGTGTTTGCATAATGAGAGAGGTTCAGGCACTCTTAGAGCTCCCAGGAGGACAGATGGGTTTCCATCAGTCCTTGTCATTACCAATGCTGGCAGTGCTCAGCTGGTGACCTCTCTTTTGCTTGGTACTTATCCTTTACATTAGGTCTAAATTTTCCTCTTGGGAAGGAGCTCATGAATGTGTTTTGTAGTTTCTGAATCCACACGGAAGTCTGTTTTAATAGAAACTGTATGTGTGAACCAGTAAGAAATGGATGTGTGGATTGAAAGAACCATGTTGAAACAGTTTAGTGTGATGAGACAATCTGGGAAATGTGAAGGCTCAGAGAAAGGAGCTGATTTACATAAGCATATGGCTTTATAAGGACTCTCTCCCCTCCTCTCATGTTGAATAAACTAGTAGTTTGAAGTGCATTGTTGGTGAGTTTTAAGGAGCACAGGGCTCATGAGTAAACAGTCTTGACTGTTGATAGTTTCACTAAGAAGCAGCAAGGAAAAGTATGCTATTTTTGTCTGTTTTTGTTGTTAACATTTACTTCAGATCTGTCAGTAACATTCTTAGTTTTCTTTTTTTGTTTTTAATTAGTCCAATTTTGTTTAGCCTCCTGAGTGACTCACAATTGCTGCATAAGCTTTTGTGGACTTGCTATATAAGCACCATGATAGCTTTTCTTCCGCATTATAAAATGTCATTTATACAAATGTTGATCTTTAAAAGGACCCCCTTCCAGTTTTTCTTCTTTTTCTTTTTAATTTTAAATGCAGCTTGAAGAACACTAGTTGGATCCACTGCTGCTCTGAACATTTAAAGTATTTATCAAAAAAAATGTAACTTCAAGCTGGGCATGGTGGCACACACCTGTAATCTCAGCAGCTCATGAGGCTGAGACAGGAGGATTGCGAGTTCCAAACCAGCCTCAGCAAAAGCGAGGTGCTAAGCAACTCAGTGAGACCCTGTCTCTAAATAAAAAATACAAAATAGGGCTGCAGATCTGGTTCAGTGGTCAGGGGCCCCTGAATTCAATCCCTGGTACCAAAAAAAAAAAAAAAAAAAGTAAGTTCACCAAAACTTAAAGAGAAATGTAACATAGATGGGGCTCCTCCTGCCTTTGCCTATTCAGTTGGTTGAAGTGTTAAAATGATAGTATTCAGTGTTGGCAAGGATGTGGCTGGGTGGACACTTCGTTGACCATCAAGGAAAATGTACATATTTATATGACCTGTCTGAAGACAAATTTGGCAATATACATTAAATACTTCTATACCGTTTGACCCAGTAATGTTGCTACCAAAAGCTTGGTTTTTGTCCCTGATGTGAATCCAAAAATGAGGACATGGTCTGAGAGAAAGAAAAATGAAGGATTATTGCTTTGCTAGCAAAGGAAAAACCAGGGGACTCTTGTCCCAGAGACTTCCTCTGTTGGAGTTGTGATTCACTTGTTAACTTGGAAGACAGTCATTTCTGAGATCTTCTGGTGCCATACCTAAAGTCTTCATAAGTTACTTCATTTGTGTAGTGGGTGTGTCCTTAAAGACAGATCACTTTGCCTAGGATGGGGAAGAAAGATAATCCTGTTTCCCCTGAGATTAGGGATAGGGAGAGATTAGGGAGGAGCAGGGAGAGAAGAGGAGAAAGAAACATATCTATTTTAAAAATTAATCTCAGTGGCAGAGCAGCAAAAGCTATATTCAAAGCATAAAGT
This sequence comes from Geosciurus inauris, assembly GCA_004024805.1. Classification (NCBI taxonomy): domain Eukaryota; kingdom Metazoa; phylum Chordata; class Mammalia; order Rodentia; family Sciuridae; genus Geosciurus; species Geosciurus inauris. The sequence goes on along the minus strand of PVHX01008319.1, from coordinate 53,641 downwards.
GAACCACTGTTACGGTATTGCTTCTAGGAGTTTCTTTAAATTGTTTGAAATTCAAACAAAACATACAGGTAAAAAGAAGTTTTTGTTGTTAACATTTACTTCAGATCTATCAGTTACATTCTTAGTTTTCCTTTTTTGTTTTTAATTAGTCCAAGTTTGTTTAGCCTCCTGAATGACTCACAATTGCTGCATAAGCTTTTGTGGACTTGTATTTGTTATGGTGTATTGTATTTAGTACACTGTATTTGTTATGGTGTTTTCTAATGGTAAGATATTAGAAACACCCCAGATGTCTGTGTGTGTTTCAGTATGGCATTTTCCATTTACAAAGTAATTTACAACCATTAAAATGTTGCTATGAAAAGTATTTTGTCACAAAGGAAAAAGTGACACATTTGAAGTTAGCAGTGTTTCTCAATGATACATAGTCTCAGCTTATTTAAAAATGCATAAAGAACAGTCTGAAATATTTTCCAAACTGGGAGTGGGAGGGCATTCTAGATATGAGAAGGCAGACATGATATTTGCAGTTGCATTCTGGACTTGCCCAGGCCTTTCCAGACCCTGGGCAGACATCTCCATTTCCAAAGGAGTAGGCAAACCCATTCGTCTCTAAGGCTGGTGGTTATTTTATGTATAGGTGAAGAAAGGGCTCTCTTTTTTAAAACAATGACTTCTGTGCTTATTGTTCAGATAAAAATTTTGATGATGAAGATTCTGTGGATGGTAATAGACCTTCCTCTGCCAGTTCTACGTCGTCTAAAGCTCCTCCAAGCTCACGGAGAAACGTTGGAATGGGGACCACCCGCCGGCTTGGGTCATCCACTCTTGGATCCAAGTCTTCAGGTAAGACCAAACCCCATGTGGTGTTTTGGGGCTAGCTGTACATGGTACTTGCCTGCAGTGTCCCTCAGAAGTGAACTAGGCCCTGAGAAGAGCACATTATTGCTTTCTGTCTTCAATTGAATTAGCACTGTGCTGTTGATGCTGATAAACTGTTAAGGATGTAAATTTAATATGCTGTATGTGGACCTTTGCCACAATCTGGTGAGGCAGAGCCTATAGAAGGTCAAAGTCAACATAGAGGTGAACATACCTGAGGTATTATTCGATCATCTGGATCCAGCCTTGCCTGAAACTGACACGGGGGCTTTTCAGCCAATTCCTGTTTATCAGGACTGAGAATATCCAAGTGAGATTATACCTTCTGTCTTTAAAGTATACTCTGTTCTGTCTTTTGAAGACATTCTCTTCCATCATCACATGTGAAAGATTTCCTTTTTTTTTGGTAGAGGGGGAATTGAACCCAGGGGCACTTAACCACTAAGCCACACTCTCAGTCCATTTTTAAAAAAATATTTTATTTTGAGACAAGTTCCCAGTAAGTTGCTAAGGCTGGCTTTGAACTCCTAATCCTCCTGCTTCAGCCTCCTGAGCCACTGGGATTGCAGTCATATGCTACCACGCCCAGAAAAAGATTCTTTTTTGTCTTATGAGGCTCTTTGAGTGCATCGCATGTTAGATGGCCCCTCTGATAGTTCATATGCATGAATAATGGACTTGTTTGCATGGATTCTAATTTTTGATGAAATAAAATGCAAAATGATAGGTGAAAAAAATAAAATATACTCTGTTCTCTATAAACGGCTTTATTCCTTGCAACACCAGCATAGATATTGAATTAAATAAATGGTAGATTAGGTGTTTAAAACTTTGAAAGTTGATTTACAAAGTTTTATTCCATATATCCTGTCTCTCTCATTCCCTCTAGACTGACCCGTTGTTATACTCAGCTGCCATTTTGCTGTCAAATTTTAGATTTACATGCAAATTTCCTACTTTTAACCACTAAAAAATTGTGAAGCCACTGCTTCTAGAACTGTGCAATTTTTCTTCTTGTGGTTCTGGGAATTGGATCCCTGGGCCCTCCTACCACTGAGCAAGATTCCAGACCTTTTTTTATTTTATTTTGAGACAGGGTCTTGTTAAGTTTACCAGGCTGGCCCGGAACTTTTGAACTTCCTACGTTGGCCCCCCGAGTCACTGAGTCACACATGTGTACCACCGCGCACACCATGTTTACTCTTGGCACTGGGCTTTTGAGGTGTGGTGGTGGAGGGGAGGAATCTCACAAGCCCAAAAGTGCCAAAGCTGAATGGGTTCAGTAAAAGCTGGAGGAAGCAGTAACATTAGAATGCTGCCTCTGGATGGCCTTTCCTGGATTCAGAACTGGCTCTGGAATGTTGGTGTGTTGACTTGGTTGGCGTGGCACCACTCCCAGTGTCACTGTGTGCCCTGTAGAGCTGTCCTGCCAGCAGAAAGTGAAATTTAAAGCAGGGACATTTGCTTTCTTATGTTGTTATTACTAGTTCCTTTTAATTAGGGAAGTGTATTTTTTTAAATTAATTTTTGGTTATTGAGTTTAAATTCACTTGCCATAAAATTAAATTCACTTACCCTTACATTTTAAAGGGAACATTTTTAATGTTTCATCTACCTTGTAGCAGGTATTAGAACTTTATTCCTTTTAATAGCTGAACCATGTTTCTAATGTTTTTTCTTGGTTTATTATTGGGTAATATCAGTTAAATAAAGAATGTTTAGAAAATTTCTGCATCATCATAATCCCGTTTTCCTTCCCTCCCCTTACCTATACCCCTTCTAGAAGTTTCTGTTGGGTAAATTATGCAGAGACAGTAGGACTGCATTCTCCGTAGCCATTTTGTTTAATCCCATAGTTGTGACTTTCCTGTTTGGCTCCTGCTTATCAGATTCTTGGGGCTCAGAGACCAGCACTGGTCTTTGAGTCGTCTTCTTGTTTTGAGTACACCATGCTGTGCATGATGCAGAGGAGACGCTCAGAACCTATCTGTTCAGTGGGTCCCATTCCTTGTGCCAGAACAAATAAGCACACAGAGCACCACATCATGAGGTGTGGCTGCTGTCCATTTCTAGTGAGTTTGTCAATGCAGTGTAAGCACTCTTCATCTCTTCACGGAGAGCGATGATACACATTTACTACCTGGAATTGTCTTTAAAGTCCTTTTCTGCCTAGGAGATATGTCAGGACCCCAAATGCTAGATGCATCTTTGGTAAGAAGCTCTTAGGAAAGCAGTCAGTCTAATCAGTGTAAATCATTAGTAAGGGTTTCACAGATAACCTTAGATACCAGTTTAAAAAACATTATTATCAAAAAACAGACTGATACAAAAGTATAACCTAATTTTCATGTGTAAAGCTCACATTAGCAGAGAGAGATGGCTTTCTCCTGATAATAACAATTTTTAAGCACACAAACCTTCTTAGAACAACTTCTAAGGGGAAACTTGTAACTAATGCTAAAATAAATTGGCATAGTTATCACAAGTTTATGGAATGGGAATATTTTGGGATTAATATAAAGTTGGAATGAAACTACAATTCTTTAGGCATTGTTTGAATATTCCACAAATTTATCATGTTGGATTTACAATAATAATAATAATAATAATAATAATAAAAAAATTTATTCCCGGAAGAATCGAAATTTCTGTTATATCTGTTTATTAGGAATCCTTATTAATACAATACATATTATCTAATACTTTTAAACCCCAAATTCCCTGTTTAGTCCAAGTGATCTTAAATGAATGTATATAGTATTGTAAAATTCCTATGCTTTATCTTTTTAAATTCTTTCATCATTCCAAATCTTTGAAAATGTAATTTTAGTTGTGTATATTTCAGCCTTCTCCAATGTATATTTTACACATTGTTTGCTGTACATTGCTTCTGTTTTTAAAATTACCTTTTTTTTTTTTTTTAAACAGCTGCGAAGGAAGGTGCTGGTGCTGTTGATGAAGAAGATTTTATTAAAGCATTTGATGATGTGCCTGTAGTGCAGGTGAATAAAGATATTTGGGTAGGATTAGAAACAGGGTAGAATTATTCTTCAAATTTCACTTTTCACATATGCCTGTATTAGTCAGCTTTATGTTACTACAACAAAATTCCTGTGGCAACTTTCTCTTTATATAAAGAGAAAAGGTTTATTTAGCTCACTGTCTTGGAGGTTCAAAGTCCAAAGAGTATAGCACAGGCTCAGAGAGGGCCATACCTTGACTGTGTGACTTCATGGTGCATGATGGACAGAAATAGTGAGAGAAGGCAAGTGACTACATGTTAACCCAGGAGCAAAGATGATTGGGTGGGGCCAGACTCAGGCTTTTATAATAACTGTCTTATAACTGCCTTCATAGGGTACTCACCCAGAGATCCAAAGCCCTTCCACAGGGCCCCACCTCCCAAAGTTTTCAACACCTCCCAGTGGCACCACCCTGGGGACCAGGCCTTTAAGACGTGGACCTGTCAGCATACTAATCCAAACCATAGCACTGTCAAATGAAGAATTCTTTACTGAGTTTGTTCTTTTTAGCTATCAGGGCTACAGGAGATCTGAGGGGCAGATTAGAAAATGTTGGACCCTTTTACATGACTAAAATGTAGAACAAGTCAAGGCCCAAAATGATCTTTCAGTAAAAATAGAAAAGAAGGTGATGAGGTAACATAAAAAAGAAAAAAAAAAATAGATGATTAGATGAAATAATAAATAAGCATGTTTATTTGGGGATTTATTTTAGAAAAAATATAAATTTGAGGAATTTGGTATCTGAAAAGCTATTGAGAATGGTTTAGTCAAAGCCTAATTTATACCATCTTTGATGCTTCACTTAACTACCTAACAGATGCATTAAAGATTGTAAAAGCTGGGATACTGTCACATATTTTGAACTTCTTTGTGCTTCAGTACCTACCGTCGCTGACTGGGGCTGATAACTGCTTTCTCAGCCTACATGGAGTCTGCCCTGGATTCCTATGGCACTTACTGTCTGGTATGACACCTTTCCCTGTCACCTGGTGTGCCACCTGTGCATACAGCAGGTAGCAAGCTCAGGTTCATCCTGCAGTACTTGACCTTCCCAGCATTTTTGGTTGATGGTACCCTACCTGTCTTACAGTAGGATTGGGGATAAATGAGGAAGTAGATTTGAAAGTGTTTTAAATTACAGGTATAATGTGATGTTTTAAGTAATATCATGAGTAATAAGTGACTCATGCATCACTGACTGTTTCCCTTGTAGGCTTCTTTTTCTTTTGTACATGAGATCTTTTGTTTCATTTATAGTAAGGGAGTCAAGGTTATTGACACATGGCACCAGATCTAGTCAGTACACATTCACAATGGGAAAAAAACTCATTTTGACAATCCTGCCTAGATACTTTCTCATTGGTACTTCTTAAAAGTGAAATAATTTCTTTTTACTCTACTTGCTACATGCCTGTGATTTCATGTAATGAAGAAATAATCTCTATTCTGTAACTTATATTAATTGTAAATTAATTTTACTTGCAGATTTATTCCAGCCGAGACCTTGAGGAATCTATAAACAAAATTAGGGAAATATTATCTGATGACAAACATGATTGGGAGCAGAGAGTAAATGCTGTAAGCCATTGACTTCATGTGGTTACATTTTCTTTACATTCCTTTTAATATCTTGAAAAATTGATGAGTTTGGAGGATAACTATGGTGAATTTTAAAATATAGATAGCATATTTGTACTTGACCTTTTTAATAGAGTACTTCACTTATACTTCTGTTTTTAAAACACGCCAACTTACATCATTATGTATTTACTATTTTTTAAACACAGACCTGCCTGTGGAATGTCTGGCTACTGCCTCCACTTCTGCCTTAGTAAACATTTAATGCTGTGCTTGTTTGTCAGTAAAGTGGCTTTTTAGTGACACTTTTGGTATATGGCCCTTAGTATTCTTTTCTTTCTTCATATCACATACTAGAAAGTTGTACCTCCTCTGTTTTAAAAAGTGGATTCATGAAAAGTACGTGGCTGAACATTTAAGTGAGGGCATGTCTTATCTGAGCGAAACTGTTTTATACTGCTTAGTTGGCAAAGCAAGAGGTAGTAAAATTGCTACCAGCCAGTTAATGAAGACGTAGCAGAAGATAATATAAAAATACTGTAGAACATTTCTCTCTGTCTTTTTCTTTTACCTACCCCCTCCACCCTTTTTTTTTCCTGTACTGGAAATTGAACCCAGGGCCTTGCATGTGCTAGGCAAATACTCTATTACCTACACCCCCAGCCCCCATTCTTCTCTTTTTGATTCATTAAATAAATGACAGTTGGAGTGGGATGTAGGAAATAGTAAATTTAGGAGGGGCTTTTTATAAGCCAAAATTATTTTTAGTTATCATTAGTCTCATAGAATCTCTAAATATACTAAGATATTTCCCAAAACACATTTTGTAGATGGTCTCAGTGGCACATGCCTGTAATGCTAACTACTCAAGAGCCTGAGTCAAGAGGATTATTGCAAGTTTGAGGCCAGCCTGGGCAACTGAGTGAGACTGTGCCTCAAAATTTAAAAAAATAAAATAAAAAGGATTAGAGAGATGTAGCTCAGTGATAAAGCACCCCTGGGTTCAATTCCCAGTACTAAAAAAGAAAGCCCATTTTGTAGAAATTAAAGATAGGAATTATAATATATTTGTCACATGCTGCATTTTAAAAATTATTTGGTCTTAATTTGGAAAGGTAGATTTGTTCAGTGTATGAGGCAATATTTAGTGGCTGAATTCTCTTGGAAAATTTATTTCTGAATCAGTTGAACTTTAATGAAGGCTTGTTTGGTGTACTCTGTGTTAAAATATGTCTCACAAGGTTTTGTATGTTCCTGACTTTTCTCTATCCCATTAGCTAAAAAAGATTAGATCTTTACTTTTGGCTGGTGCTGCTGAGTATGATAACTTCTTTCAACATCTGCGTCTTTTGGACGGAGCCTTTAAACTCTCTGCTAAGGATCTGCGGTCTCAGGTAGTGCGGGAGGCTTGTATCACGTTGGGGTAAGGACTGCAATGCTCCCCATTCTCACACACCATACAGTAGGCTCATCACAGAGCTTCAGAGATGGTTCCTTACTCATGTCAGCTGGGTCGCTTTAATGTAACCTCTGACTCATCTCCAAGACCCTTACCAGTTAACACTACTGTCCACGCTTTGCAGTATTTTCTGCCCAGTGATGTAAAGCACGACCGATTTTAAAATTTACTCAGTGACGTATCTCTGAAGCCTCTATCTTAAACTTGAAGCAGTTATTTATATTAATAATATAATATTAAATGTAGAAAAATGAAATTTTACAGAGTTCTGTTTCTCAGATGTCTCGTCAATTTTATTTATTTGCTTATTTATTTTGTTGGCAGGATATAGGGTGATTATCAGAAAGTTTGTTTGTAAGAGTGCTGTAGCTACAAGGTTAAAGTTAAGGCAGGTACTGCAGTAAAATCTTATCCTAGCTAACCCTCTGTCCAACTGTGTTAAGAAACTGTCAGAATATCAAAGCCATAGCCAAGAGGAATTATAGTTATTTAAATTTGGGGGAGGCAGGCAGATATTGAAGCATGAGTGTTTTATATTAAAAATAAAAGGGGCAAGGGAGTTTTTCATATTTACATTTTGTTGGCATATGATCAATTTGTTTCTTTTTTGCTATTTTAAGTCTTGGTTGAAAATGATTAAGAAAAATGTTGGGCTAAAGGCTATTTATCAAGTTCTCTACATGTACTTTTTAGAATTATTTTTAAAGTATCTTGCTTTGATCCTTATCCTTTATCCATATGTAACTTTAAATGAAAGTCCTTAAGTATTAAGAGGTTTATATGCTTCACTGTCGATAAGAAGTATGACTATAATACAGTGTTCATTTCTTGTTACAGGCATCTGTCATCGGTTCTAGGAAATAAATTTGACCATGGAGCTGAAGCCATTATGCCAACTATCTTTAATTTAATTCCAAACAGTGCCAAAATTATGGCCACTTCGGGTGTTGTAGCTGTTAGGTTAATCATTCGGGTAAGTATATCGTAAGGCTAGATGTAAAACATGCAATTGGTAAATATTGATAATTTTAAGAAATAATAGAGACATTTTTCATTAGAATGATTATATATATTTTTGTACTTACCTTTTTATTTGTTCTAATTAGTTATACATGACAGTAGAATACATTTTGACACATCATACACAAATGGAGTATAACTCTCATTCTTCTGGTTGTACATGGTGTACATACCGGTCATGAAATCATATATGTATATAGGGTAAAAATGTGTGATTCATTCTACTATCCTTCTTACCCCCGTGTCCCCATCCCTCCCTTCATTCCCCTCTGCCTAATGCAAAGTACTTTAGTTTTTCCCTAGCACTGCCCCCTCCCCTTTATGGTGAATTAGCATCTGCATATCAGAGATAACATTTGGCCTTTGGTCTTTTGGGATTGGCTTATTTCACTTAGCATGATATTCTATAGTTGATTTCATTCTTCTGAGTAATATTCCATTGTGTACATATACCACATTTTCTTTATCCATTCATCTGTTGAAGGGCATCTAGGTTGGTTCCATAGTTTGGCTATTGTGAATTGAGGTGCTATAAACATTGATGTGGTTGTAGTATACTGATTTTACTTCCTTTGGATATAAACCAAGGGTGGGATAGCTATGTCAAATGGTAGTTCCATTTCAAGTTTTCTGAGGAATCTTCATACTACTTTCCATAATGGTTGCACCAATTTTCAGTCCCACCAGCAATGTATGCTTTTCCCCCCAAAGCCTCACCAACATTTATTGTTGCTTGTATTCTTGAGAATTGCTATTCTGACTGGAGTGAGATGAAATCTTAGAGTAGTTTTGATTTGCATTTCTCGAATTGCTAAACATTACCTACTTCCATCTTCAAGTTACAGTTTCTCCCCAGAGGCAACTCTTGAAACCTTGGAGCTTGATGATGCTGAATAAACCCTATTCAGAATATTTTTGACTACTGTGGGTTACTTTGCTTTAGTTTTTAGTTCTTACTGTTCCTATTTTTACTGCCTACTTTAAATATTAAACTGAAAGTCACTACTGTACATTTCATTGAAACCATGTCAGAATAAGCAGGGTGTGTGTGGTGGTACACATCTATAATCCCAGCTACTTGAAAGGCTGAGGTAGGAGGATTGTAAGTTTGAGGCTAGCCTTAGCAATCTGCAAGATGCCGTCTTCAAATAACATTTTAAAAGGGCTAGGAATGTGAGATGTGGCTCAGTGGTAGAGTGCTTACCTAGCATGTGAGATGCCCTGGTTCAGTCCTTAGTATGGGGGTGGGGGAGCTGAAACAATGTTTCAGAATATGTTGGTGTGAAGACTCCTTTTTTGCCCGGGTTAGTGGGGATTGAACCCAGGGTTTCTCAGACAGTGAGTCACATCTCCAACCCTTTTTGTATTTTGTTTTGAGACAGGGTCTCACTGAGTTGCTTAGGGCCTCACTAAATTGCTGAGGCTGGCTTTGAACTCGCGATCCTCCTGCCTCAGCCTCCTGAGCCATGAAGACTCCTTTTGAACTTACTCAGATCTCTGCTGTTTAGATAACTTCAACCTCATGCCAGTGATTATTTTAATTTTAGACTAATGTATATATTATCATGTTGTTAACTCTTGGCTCTGTCAATTTTTTGATCCTTTGACATTCAAGTGAAATTTTATTTTCTTTTTAAATTCAGTGACATTTTAATCTGATTATATGTGCTATAAATAAGTTGAGAAAGAAACAGTTCTCTTAGTTGTGTTTTGTTCTGTTTTTGTATTTACAAATTCACCTCAATTTTTTCACTTGGTTTTCCTTTTTCTCCACAGCACACGCACATCCCTAGACTAATACCAGTTATAACAAGCAACTGTACCTCTAAGTCGGTTGCAGTTAGAAGGTAAATTTTTAAAGTGTTCTTTGTTGCTTTTAAATTATTTTAAAACCAAAACCAACTCCAAATCTCCTTCCATGGTTAAATCTTATGTTTGAAATGTTTAATACCATTTAAGATGACTGCAATAACTGCTTTGAGTTGAAGGGTCAAGATACAAATATATTGGACAATGAGTTTGGACAGCCTCTCATTTGTTTGTGTATATTTTAGTGTGTGTTTGGGAGACAGTAGTAGAGGGGCAGGGAGAGAGGGCCCCTGTATATCCCTTTTTCTGAGATAGTCCCTCTGTCTATGTCATTGGTCTCCCTCATTCACTGAGTAAAGGCAGTATAAATATCAGTGGCAGTAATTTCATATTAGCATAGGTAGGAGGGGTAGTATGTTTTTTGTGTCTTTTGATATGTTTTTTGTCTCTTTCTGAGATTCTAAATCCCAGTTATTTCAAGCACTACCTAGGACTTTAAGAGGAAAGTTTGGAGAGCACTTAGTTTTTCAGGCATTGTTTTTTCCCAAGGCATCTGTAAAATTAATGGGAAGACCAGTTCCCTGGTTCTGTACACGTGTTTATCTTTTGTACACATGCACATTCTGTGTTAATATATTGTTTAGGGTAACATGAAAACAAGTGATGATACTAGACCCTTTCACTGATGTTGCCATAAAGTTCAGCCTTCTGACTGGAGGGAAAGTCTGTGTCCTGTCCCTGTCTTCCTGTGGCTTCCATCAGTGCCTCATCACTTCCATACGCTTTGGCGTTTAGTCCTGATTCTTCTTTATGTTCCACTTTTTCTAATCATAAATATTAGAAGAAACTTACTGTGAAAGGTAATAATGGGTTATCCCAGTAACTCAGGAGGCTGAGGCCAGAGATTGTGAGTTCAAGGCCAGGCTGAGAAACTTAAGGAGATCCTCTCTCAAAATTAAAAAAAGAAAGGGGAAGGCACTGAGGATATAAGTCACCAAACCCCTAGATTAAGTCCCTTGTACCCCCCCCCCAAAAAAAAAGGTAGTAATGGGTCACTTAAGAAGAAAAGCTGTTTGATTTTCACTAACATCCATATAACTGAGTTCTATAATTCTTAACACTTTTCAGGCGCTGTTTTGAATTTTTAGATTTGCTTTTACAAGAATGGCAGACACATTCACTGGAAAGGTGAGCATCTGTCTGCTTTGAAAATGTTTATCCCTTTGGATTGAATCTTGAAATTGAATGCCATAAAAAGTGGTCCAACCCACCTTCTCCAAGGAATGAAGGAACCCAAGCATTTGCTTCCATGACTGTGGTTGTTTCCACAGATATGTCAAACATATAATATTGGAGAACCTTTTAGAGAATGTCATTAATTGAAATATTCATGTGCCCTGAGATGGGGCAAATGAGCACGCATGCGAGGCAAGCGCTATACCGCTGAGCTACAATCCCAGCCCGTACAGCGGCTTTATATCACCATGATTTTAAAAACCAAGGTTGAATCAGAATTCTTGAAGAAGTATGTCTCGGGCTGGGATTATAGCTCAGTGGTGGAGCGCTTGCCTCGCATGCGTGAGGCACTGGGTTCAATCTTCGGCACCACATAAAAATAAAGATACTGTGTCCGTCCAAACAAAATAAAAACAAAATATAAGAAGAAGAAGAAGTATGTCTCTATTAATTTTGAGATTCCTTCATTCCTATCAAGTTTGGGTGCCTCTCATTCTGTTATATTTGGAGACAATAGATGATGAAGTTGTGCCCTGTGTTTTTAATGGTGTATCACATGGTTTGAGAAGAACTTTCAGCATAGTAAATATTTGATTAAAGGTGGAATTTTAAGTAGTAGGAGCCCCATTCCACACTGACTTACCTGCTCTGAGGTGAAACAGAGTCAGACCTCCCAGAAGTGAAATTTCATCTGAAAACATTTGGAATCTAGAGAATAGTCACACACTTTTTAAATATTTCCTTGCTCTTTAATCTCCTGAGTATTGTATCCTCTTTATCGGGTGATGGTTTTAGAGTTCAGAGATGGGCAGTGGAATGCAGGATTCACTGTGGGGCAGGAGAGCAGGATGGAAAAACTGTGTGTTCATTTTCGTCTTAGCACTTAGAACCTGCACTTTGCAGGTGACTGTTAAATCTTTTTTTTTAAATATTTTTTTAGTTGAGATGGATATAATATCTTTATTTATTTATGTTTATGTGGTGCTGAGGATTGAACCCAGTGCCTCACGCATGCAAGGCAAGCGCTCTACCACTGAGCTACAATCCCAGCCCAGACTGTTAAATATTTTTCGAAGGAATGAGGCAAGGACTTTGAAGTGCTGATCAAGTTACCCACTATTCTTTGTTGTGTGATCTTGTTGAAACTCTTCACACCAGTCATTTCCTTTGTCTTAAAACTTGGCTAAATATGTAGTAATATGTTGGTGATTTCTTTACAGCTAAGAGTAAAACACAACTAAAGAGAATACCCATTTATGAAATGACTAAGTGATTTTTAAAAATTATTCTTGTTAAACTAGGCAAAGTGGTGCATGCCTATAATCCCAGCTACTCAGAAGGCTAAGGCAGAAGGATCTCAAATTTGAACCTAGTCTTGGCAACTTACTGAGACCCCTCTCTCAGAAAACTAAAAACAGCCAGGCACATTAGTGCTTGCTGTAATTACAGCAACTTGGGAGTTTGAGGCAGGAGGCCAGCCTGGGCAATTTAATGAGAACCTGTTTCAAAAATTAAAAATATAAATAAAAAGTATTAGGGTTATAGCTCTGTGGTATAGTACCCCTAGGTTCGTTTCCAGTACTTAGAAAACAAAGACAACAACAAATAACCTAATCATATTAAATAGTAATGGAACATGAAAAAACCATGTTTCATTGTAGCAATGTTATAGACACCCTCCTCATTTTACTGCTAGGATTATTATGATCCATTTCATAATTTGTTTTGAAACTAGCTCTGACTATGGAAGGACAAGATTTTGTTGTTTGAATTCATAAATGATTGAGCTAAGTAAGGATGGCCAGGAAGAAAGCCAGCTGTGTTCTAAAAACTCACAGAAGAGAGCAAGGTTATTCGAGTCCCCCCGCAAGCGGGGTGGGGCGGGGGTTGGGGATGGGGTATTGGGCCATAATTAAAAGTTAAGACCCTGGAAGAGTGTTCTGGTCTTCTGAGCTGCAGGTTAGTTGACTGACCTTGTCACAGTGACTCTGTGTTCCTGTTTTGAAGTTGTTTCACACACCTGTCTTAAAGCTATGTGTTTATGATTATTCTTACTTTCTTTTCTAAATATCTAGACACATATCAGTATTAGCTGAAACAATAAAGAAGGGAATCCATGATGCTGATTCTGAAGCAAGAATAGAAGCCAGAAAGTAAGTTCTTATTTATGCCACTTTAAAAAAATTATCTACTTTTATATTTCATGTGCATTGTATGCATTTCCTTGCTCCAAAAAAAACCCATGAAGTTACTTGAATGTATTTCCTTAGTCATGACTTTTAAACATGCCCTCTAAAGTCCATTTCAGAATATTTCTCTAGTTTTTTTGTTTAGTAGTTTGGCTGACTGATTTTTTTTTTTTTTAATTTGTATTTGTAGATGGACAGCATGCCTTTATTTTATGTGTTTATTTTTATGTGGTGCTAAGGATCGAACCCAGTGCCTTATACATGGTAGGCAAGCGCTCTGCCACTGAGCTACAACTCCAGCCCCAGCTGAGTGATTTTTGAGTATAATAAATAGGATGAGGTAGACTACAGAATTTGCTCATTTCAGCTAAAAGCCACGTCATGAGCCAACATACTTTACTGATTTACCATGAAAAATCACAATCACAGGATGTATTCCCTGTGATCACATCTTTGTTGAAGGTGGTTTTGACATTAGGACCATGTATGTTCTGGTCATTTGGCCATAGCCCCCTCTATCTGGTGTCTCCTTGGGAGCAGTTTTGCCATGTGACTGTAAGTACCAGAAATTTACTGTTAAGACTCAACTCCCTTGGGGCTGGGGCTATAGTTCAGTGGCAGAGGGTTTGTCTAGCATGTGTAAGGCTTTGGGATTCATCCCCAGCACTCAGAAGGGGGTTGGATCCTGGAGCGGGTAGATACTCTTGGGCAGTACAAGATGATTACTGCTGGTTTTTTTTCTGTGGTTGTTTTTCCATACTTTCATAGTTGACCATCTGTTCTAATTGACACAGGTTATATTATCTCACTTGCCTAGAATATTATAGTTTTTCTTAGTTACAGGAATACTTTCTGCTCCAGTACTTACTACATTTTGACTGCCCTCACAGTTAAATTATGTTTTCTTATTTCCAAGTTTATTATAACTCTGAAGTGTTTATCCCCACTCTCATCTTGGGTAATAATTCATGCCAAAACAAGTGACATAATTTGTTAATGATCTATCTGATAATGCTATATATTTTATTCTCATATTATATTCTGTCACTCCCAGTTTTGACATAATCCTTTAATTATAATACAGATTTTAAGTACTCTAACATTTTTTCACTTTCATTTTCTTCTTGTCAACTAAGGCAGTTTAAAATATCTCAAGTCAAAGAATGTTGAATTGCATTTATAAATGCTACCATTAAGGAGTCTATCCTGTGTTCTGGGTAGAGTTGTAATTTACCTTTGTCTTCCCTAAGACTCCCACTCTTGGAAGTTAGATCCTTTAATTCCCATTTTATAAATGAGACTGAGGTTCAGTGAGGTTGAGTAATTTATCCAGTGCCAGAAGGCCCATAAGCTATGAGGCGGCCAGCATTCCTGTGAGGCCACTTTTGCTAGTCCCCTTTTCCTTATACCCTGCAATTACTGTTAGCAGGCAAGTTGAAGACTTTAGTCCTCAAAAATATTTTGTAGTGCACTCCAGAGCTCAGTGGAAGAAAGACCTGTTAGAGTTCACAAACCAGACTGGGAATTTGTATGCTTTCCCTAGATGTTACTGGGGCTTCCATGGTCACTTCAGCAGAGAAGCAGAGCACTTATACCACACCTTGGAGTCCTCCTACCAGAAAGCCCTACAGTCCCATTTGAAGAATTCAGACAGCATAGTGTCTCTGCCTCAGTCTGATCGCTCATCTTCCAGCTCTCAGGAGAGTCTCAAGTAAGGAACTTGGCTTTGCTTACTCTTAAAAATTTGTTCATGGAAACATGAATTCCAACTGTTTTCACATGTGTGCCTGTTAAAATTCCCTCTGACTTCGGGTAAATTCTGGTTCTAGGTTAGATGCTATGGAGATAGGTAAGAAACAGGCAGCCTTGGCTTCTATCATAAATTTATATGGCATTCTAGAATACAGTTTTAGAATAAGATATATGAATTATAGAGCAGTGTAAACCACACACCTCAATGCTTCAGAGTCTCCCGAGAACTTGAAAGTGTTAACTTGGAGACTGAGAAGGCTGGTTATTCAAAACATGGCACTTGATATATTATCATTTTGCTCTTTATTTCTAATTTCCATCTCAATTGCTGTTTTGCTATATTTGAAAGATATTCCAAAGTATAGTGCTAAACATTTCTCAGAAATGCATTTTTTAAGATTGTGGTCTCAATTGCCTAAATAATTCTGAAAACACTGAACTAATTCTTTATTATCACTATTTCCTGTTGTTTCTATTTGTGTGACTGCAGTTAAGGTACACACTTGATAATAAATGTGCGTACTTTTCTTTTTAGTCGGCCACTCTCTGCCAAAAGAAGCCCTACTGGCAGTACCACATCTAGAGGTAAGATGAGTGGTGTTCACAGGAGGCCACAGGAGGCCAGTCCCCAGCCACGGGGGCTGCTTATATCCCAGAGGCTGTGCTTAGGGGCAGGAAGCTGTGGCCTGCCCTAGGGTCTGAGTCATGTGCCACTCTGCCTTCTGCCCTGACCATCCTCAGCAGAGATCCACCTTCATTGTGAGGGTGACATAGCAGGCAGAAATTTAGCTGTGACCATTTCTTCCGCTTCCCTCCAGTATGTCCATGCTGCCACAAATAGTGCTGCTCTTCTGTCAGATCATGTGATAAGAGAGTGAGGGCCACTTGTGATGTCCTGTGTGGCAGCAGTGGAATGGCTGCTAGAGGTCAGAGAGGAGGGTATTTTCTGAAAGGGGAGGGCCTCTGTGGGTCCTGTGTCTTCATGCCACATCGTGAGGAAGCTGGCCAGATGGGATCATTTTTTCATTATTTCACTTCTCATGGTAACTAGAAATATGGGCCATTCCTTTGGATTTACAGTTTCTGGAAAGCAAGTATAATAGGTGATAGTAGAGATCACTTTTGGTTTTCTTTGGTGTTATCTGAACATTGTCTTCAGGGCAGGGAAACTTCAGGTTAATTCCATCAACTCCAACATTTATTACAAATTGGTATTTGTTTTCAAGAAAAGCAAAGGAGCATTAGGTTTTTAACAATAAATGTTTAAAATTCTCTGTAATCCTTACTGATATTTCCTCCTTCACCACCAAAGCTTCTACAGTTAGCACCAAATCTGTATCAACAACCGGATCCCTCCAGCGATCTCGAAGTGATATTGATGTGAACGCAGCTGCCAGTGCCAAATCGAAAGTCTCCTCATCTTCAGGCACAACACCCTTCAGTTCTGCGGCAGCTTTGCCTCCAGGGTCCTATGCATCTTTAGGTAACCAGACTCCCCCAACCCCTTCACATCCTATTCTGGTGTCCAAGATGATCCTCATCTCTTAGCAACTTGCAAAACACCATAATGGAAGGAAGTCTCCCTGTTGCAGGACTGATATTTAAGAGATGGTAACTACACCCAGTATTGGTCCCCAGCCACCCTTTCTTGAGTGTTTCCTTTCTCTGGAGCATCTTTTTCCTTAGTAATGAAGGACATAGTCCTTGGAGGCCACACTGGCCCTGTGCACACAAACGCTTCCCTCAGTTCACTCCCTCATTCTCCATGGCCAGCCCAGCTGGTGCCTAAGCCACCTCTCAGATTGTCAAAGCTGGCTTTCCCCCCCCCAGCACTGTTGGAGGCAGAGGGCTCAGTGAGAGACTTACCAGACACTGTCACTGTAGCTAGGTATCCTTCAGAGTGGGGAAGCGACAGGAGGACTCTAAAGGAATATGATAGACTTGTTAACCAGCATAACCATATCTGTATCAATAAGTATTGTCATTCCTCATGTCACCTGGGAGGAGCACCCCTGTACTCTAATGATTGCCCATAAGAGTTTTAAAAAATTCTTTAAAAATTTTTTAACACATTTTTCAATATCTGACATAGTGGTGGGTCAGTTACTCTTTTTTTTTTTTTTTTTTTCAGCAAACCCTTCACACCCACTCAGTTTAAGACTGGTAGTGTATTGTATTTTTGTAAAAACCAAGTCATTCAAACCCAAAATCTGAGCACTGAACTGAATTGGTTTTCTACTTTGGATGTTAAGGAAATGAATAAAATTTAAACTTGAAATACTGAAATGGCCCACTAATGAATTCCAAAGTCAGTTCTAAAACATGAGTGTCAGAAGCACAGGGAGAAGACACACACCTAGAGAAGGTTCCTGGGCCTGCTGTTTGTTAGCTCTGAGACCTTGAGCAAGCCCATGAATCTTTAAGTCTATTTCCCTAACCATTAATTACTCTTAAAACTGGCCACCTTACTCAGATACACAACAGGGGTCGGTGAAAATTATATGAAGTTTTTTTGTACATTGTCATCCTACATGTAGGATGGGTAAAAGTGGGATCGTGATAGTAATGTTATTAATTTGAAAGGTGTATGTCCTAGAGCATGTGTCAGTCTTGTTTTTTTCCTATGGAAATACCTCATACACACATAAATTCCCAGTAAGAACTCGTTTTTACCATTTTAACTATTGCACCATTATGTGGAAATGTTACAATGTTCTGTTGATGTGTAATCATTGAGGAAGGGTAAAGTCACAGCTCTTTTTCCTATGGTGAATTAGTTCTAATTTTAGTTCAATCTTTTACGTATTGACCTGTGTTTAAATTCATTCGATCTACCTTTAACATAATTAGCATTTGTTTTATTGCTGGAAACAAGTAAAACCAGCCTTTAGCATACTTCATGGTCTTGTTTTTTTGTGCCTATTTGGGTGTTTGGTTGTAGACTGGGCAGACTTCCCCCCAGTGCTAGTAAAAAGCCTCTGGATCTTTGATTGGCTGACAGAGAACTGACCTTCAGAATCCCTGAGGACAAGTCCTGCATGCAGAGCTGACTCTGTAGACAAGACTGCAGGATTCAGACTCTCTTTGTTTCCTGAGAACCCTACCTCTGCTTTCCTTATTTATGTCCCGAAACAAAACCAAAACACAATGGAAAACTGAAATAGAACACAGTTCTACTGAGAATTTGTTGCAGTTACTGCATAGTTGACCCTGGATGTCTCTGCACAAGTGTAGCACTAAAGCTGATGATCCTTTTCCGAACTTCTAGAGTCCAGACCCCTGAGGGAAGACATGGAGTACATAGGCCTGGATGCAGGTACTGAGCTCTCAGCTGCTGCTGCCGGGCGTGTAGTTGGGCTAGGCATTGCTAGAGCCGGCTTCTCGGCTTCTTGTTGCTTCCTACTAGCCTCTGCCCTGTGGGTGACTCTTTAGTACTTTCACTTATAGTCTGTTCTTCTGCTCCTGCCACCCCTTCTGCTGGTACTTTCTTCAAGGAAGAAGAACTCTTAAGATGATGAAGGTTGACTCAAACAAAAAAAAAAGACAACCAGTCACTCTTTCAACTGTGGCACGACCCTGGGTTGCCCCTTTGTGTTTTGTTTTCCAAAGGCAAAAACACATTACACCATGCTAAGCTAGTTTCTGTCAAAGGCGCACTTACTTGCTTTAGACTCTGCTTTGCTGTTGAACTTGTTTCCCTTTTGATTTTGTTTTAACTTGTACTTTTGCTTTTTTTAGTAGCTAATAACATTCTGCTTTTTTAATTTTTTGAATGTTACTAACTGTTCCCTGTTATCCCTTCCCTTGTTTTTAATTTGCATAAAGATGGTACTACCACTAAAGCGGAGGGTAAGCGGTTTGTTTCTGTGATTGAGGTGTGTCTCACTTTCTCTAGCCCTCTGTTCTCACCGAGTATTGCCCGGTACCCACTTGTCCTCACCAAGGTCCCTGCATGAGATGTTGCATGCTGTCTCCCCCCCCCTTCTTCATTCTGTCTCCCCTGGGTTTTGCCCTCCTTCTACCTGAGTTCTCCTCCTCCTTTCTTGTTCAGTCTTTGTTCATGTGAATTTTGACACTGAAGTATGCTGTATGTGGTTTTTGACGCTGAGTCCGCTCTCTGGGGAGGAGCAGTGATGTCCTGTTGTGTGCTGCTATCCTCATGGGCTGCCTGTCTCAGAGTTTGTTATTCCTAATGTACCACTCTAGCTTTTGTTTTCCTTTTCTTTCCCTTTGTGCTTCTGTGTGGGCCTCTCAGGATTTGCCTTTCCTGTTTTGAATATACATTTTCATGTCAATTATTTGGGTTAAAGGCTGGTAAAAACATTCCACCAGGTGGTAAAAAGAAATTTTACAAAATACTTTTCTCCTCCTAAAGATACTACTGAATTATATGATGCCATTTTTTGTATGTGTCACTGACTCATGACCCGTTCATTCGTTTACTGTCTCTATCTACTCATCAACCATGTATTAAATGCCTTCCGTGCTGTGTTCTATAGTACACATCAAGGATATGGCATGGTGAAAGTGGTGGACAAATCAAAAGCCACTTGATTTTCTTTTTAGTCACTGTCAAGAAGTTCTTTCTGATTTTTTGCATTGCCTGTTGAACTTTAGATATAGCCGTTCCAGCCCAGTGCAGGTCTCTGATTGGCAGTGTTAGACAAGAGCATCATTTTCCAAGATTTCTGGATGGAAAGCATGGTAATGCATCAAAGAACTGAAATTTAGAAGTGCTTTCTATGCTTAAGATAATGACTTTGCCAGATATGGTGGCACATACTATAGTCTTAGCTACTTCAGAGGTTGAATCGTTTGAGCCCAGGAGAGATCAACCTGGGCAACATAGTAAGACTCCAGCTCAAAATATAAATAAAGTAGAAGAGTAGCTCAGACCTGCTAGCCTTCAGGATAGTGGCAACAATTAGAACAATTAGAATATATTGAATATATTCTAATATATTCTAATATATATTAATAATATAAGAATATATTAGAATATATTCTAACATATATTAGTAATATATATTAGAATATATTATTAAGATACTATAAAGGGCGAGCATGCAAAGTGAACTGATGTGTGAAAGTTTAGTTTTAAATCTATATTCTAGTTCCTAAGGGAATAAGAAAAGAAAAAGTAAGTATGGATTTTTTTTTTTTTTTAAAGCTGAAGATAATGTTTCTCAAACATAAAGATTACCTGGTGCTTGCAAAAACAGTCATGGGTGTTTCCTTCTGCAGATGCTGATTAAGTTTGGAAGGATTCAGATAATTTGCACTTCCAGCAAGGCTCACTGTTTGTTGACTCTTAGTGCTGGACAAGTTTGAGAAAGGAAATGTTTCCTTTGGACATTGAAACCTCTGACTGAATGAGGACTTCATTTGTCATAGCTGAGACTGGGTGTGGTTGTAAAGCTGAGTGATTATTTTCTTCATTGTTCAGCTGATATGAGTAACCTTTTGTTTCTCCTTCCCAAAGAAACAATCCTATATTTAAAAGAAAGAAATCCAAAACCCAAAGAAGCAATCCTGAGTGCTTCCTCATCCTAGGTGGAAGTTAGTGGAGGAGTAGAATAATATAAGTGGAAAGGAAAGCACAGACATTACATCATTACATTTCCCCCGCCCAGAATGTGTGTGTGTATGTAGGGGAGGGGGCAGTGTTTGATGTCTATGCAACAGAATTGCAATCTGCCTGTTATCCAACCCAGCCCTAGGGATTTTTTTTTCTTCTCATCAATTTAATATTCCTGAGTAAAGTCAGAATTGCCCTCTCAATTGTTGTACAAAAGACAGTCTCTCTGATTTTCCCTCTAGGAGGAGAAATAATGGAATGACCAATGAGCCCTTAATTTTTTAGAGAGTACAGAATCAGACACTAGAGAGCCTTATCAGAAGAGTGCAGAGAGTGTCCTGTTGGTGCTCCAGGGCTGCTGGAGCAACGCAGGGCAGCCCAAGTCCTACATGATGAGAGTGGGACAGGACAGGCATCCCTGACCAACCTATAACCTTGATGCTTACAGGCTGTCTCTATTCCGTTTGTGTAAACTTAGCTGGTGATGCTTAGAAAAGCCATCCACCAATGGTTATTAGGAAAAGAACACAGTAATAATCACCTGGGGCCTTGCTGGTATGAGTTTGGAATCATTCTGGGCTTTTTTGGGGGGTGAGGGTTGCTGGAATTGCACCTTGCACATGCTAATGAGCAAGTGCTCCAACACTTTGCTACACCTCCAGCCCAGGGCCTGTTAAATACTTTTTACCCCAGAAGCAAGAAGAGATGTTCTTTCAGAAGTATGAATCAGAGATGATTTTGAATCAGTAGAAGTTGGATGCTCTAAATTAGAAGTGTGGGCAAAAAAAGAAAATAAATAAATAAATAAACAAAAGTTCAGGCAATATATTTGTGTTTTGGCAACTTCACTATAGTGCCTGAGGAAAAAAAATACGTGTGCTTATGTATTTAATATTGAGATAGGGTCTTGCTAAGTTGCTCAAGCTGGCCTTGAATTAACAATCTTCCTGCCTCAGCCTCCCACGAATCGGTGATTATAAGTGCATGCCACTGTATCCAGCGAGAAAAAAAAAACATTTTAAGGAGTTATTTATCATACACATCAAGGAGCTCTTCTAACAGTTAAAATTTATCAAGAAGAATTTTTAGTTCTTTATAAAAAGTAAACTTTTGGACAAGAATTTGTTATCTTTTAGTGTGTTCAATAAATTTGAAACTTTGGATGAAGGAAGTATTTGTCTTATCTATTATATGTTACTCATGAGAAAATGTATGAATAGATATTATGGCAAATGAGTGCACTCATATAGTTCTAAAAAAGCTAATATGCTTAGGAAAAATATGTCCCTATTTTCCCCAAGATAAGTAATTTTAAGTGAAAAATGTAATGCCGTGACGGCCCTTGGGTATTGACAACTCATTGATAGTTGTAGGGGATAATCACGTATTATTAAGTCACAGCTTAACTTTTGTTGAGTTTATGTGTAAGTTTATTCAGATAAAAATATATAACTCATCTGCTCTTCAGGAAACAAACCTTACATTTTAGTTTCGTTTTACTAACATTTGGTATTACTGTCTATTTATTCAAGAACTCTGAAGTTTAAGTAATTGACCTTTTTACACAATGGGAAAAAATACATATGTTTAAATATACAAGTAAAAGAGTGGTAAGATTGTTTTACATTTTTCTTCTTAAAAGTATTAAAGTTTTCTTTGGGGGAAATAGTTATGGGTAGCAAAATTTATCATTGATTAAGTTTTCACATTTTGGTTCTATCAAAATGCCATGTTTGAGTTGAGGTTGGGTTAATTGTGTCCCCAGGCAATGAGGTGTAAAACAAACATGCATATGCCAAGGTGTCCTAATGTAATTAGAATAGAGATTTACTTAAGAAGACTTTTTGATTTTTATAAATTGTAAATTGGGAATTTGCTGAAATTTTTGAAATAGGGGACAAAAAAAGCCCACTTATATGAAGTTATCTAGTGGTTTTCCAATTGCCTAAGGTTAACCTGAAGATGGGGAATCTATGCCTGCAAGTTAAACCTGGTACCCAGGTTTAAGTTCCCATTTTGGAGTCTTTTCTAGAAGAATGACAATGTGATTGAATAGAATCCTTAGTATCAGTATTAAAAAGCCATGAGATAGAAATACTTGTTTATTCCAGGGTATTCCAGGGATGTTGAAGTCTTTGCTCTCCTGCAGTTCTTTTGTTTTCCTTTGGTGTCTGTGTTTCTCTGGTTAGTGGTTTGTTGATACATCTCTTGTTCCTCAATCTAGATTTTTTCTTTTTTTGTTGTTGTTGTATAGTTATTTATCTCTCTCTTTTTTAAAATAATATCTTTATTTTATTTATTTATTTTTTATGTGGTGCTGAGGATCAAACCCAGTGCCTCATGCATATGAGGCAGGCACTCTACCACTGAGCCACAATCCCAGCCCCTATCTCTTATTTTTATTGCTCTTACTATAAAGACTTTTATTTCTTCTTTCACATCTGTCTTCTTTCTCTTGTATGTGTCACTTAATAGATCATAGTATAGAGCTGAAGTATATTTTTACTGGTTTTTGCAGTTGTTCAGTAGACTTTGTTTTTCCTAGAAACCATGGAGTATTGTATATCATTTCTTTAAAATATATTCAGGCCCTCATAGTAATATTGCCAGCTCAACAGAGTGGAAACCAAGCAAAAAACACCTCTTTCTATAAAGTACAACATAGCAGAGGTCCTTTAAACTGTACGGCTGTATTCCCAGAACAAGTAAGGAAGTAACAAGAGGATCACAAACTGGTGTGATGTGCTTAAACTGATTTAAGGTTGCTCTGATTGCATAGTTAGTAATGTGATCACTGAGGCAGACAGGAAACCAGACCTTAGCCTCACCCAAGGTGACATGAAGCAGATTGTCAAGGGACCATATAGCCATGAAAGGTGCATTAGTGGGAAAAAAGAAAGCTGTCTACGATTGCCATGATATTCGTCTTGATTTTGCCCTAGACAGAGGAAAAAATGATCTTCTGTAATAGTTTATAACTGAGCTCTGTACTCACAACTAAGATGTGGTTTCAGTTTTCATTACCTATGGTGTCTGGAAAGCCCTGGACTGATGAATTAATTCAAAGTGGTCAGTATCTGTAGACCTCAGAAGCACCTGACAGGAGCAAATGTTGAGCTTCCACAGAGGAAGCCACTTTCAAATCTGACTCCTCAGGGTTTCCACAAATTAAAATTAGCCAAATATGAGCTCAAAATCCAAAATTACATTCATCACATGTGAGAGCAAAGAAAAAGAATTAGAACAGAATGAATCCCTAAAACTTAAGGATCTGTTAGATAGAATATGAAATAACTATTTAAAGTATTTAAAAGAAAAAAGAAACTTGTATTTTCTAGCAAGTTTAATATAGAGAATTTACTTGATGAATGATCCTCCCAAATGAGAGTATATCACTGATTTGGAATAAAAGTCATGAAGCCACCCTGCTCCAAACCCAGGCAAAAACAGGAGCCCTAGAAGTGATGGCTGAAGCTAACTTTTACCCTGAATTATTGGCTGATCCCTGGGGTCCTTGGACATTTGCTGTGATAACTGTATAGCACAGAGACAGAGGTAAACACAGGCCCATCAGAGACTATATCATCATCAGCAAACAAGACATTAATTTTACTAACCCAAAGAAGACAGAGGACAATGGGGAATTTGCCCATATTAGCTTTGGTACTAATTGGAGGGGAAGTAATAATGGTCCCCTAAGAATTTGCAGCCCTAAGGCAGCCTTCTTATAAGATTCTGATCAGAATTTATACTGTGGTCCAAAAAGGCCAAACAGGTAAATCATTTTAAACTGGCTGTGGGTTACTTGTGTCCACATGGACACTAGCAAAAGTAAGCATAGATCCTCTTTGGAGGATTTCAACTTCAAACTAGATCTTAAAGAATTGTCATGAAATCTCCCCTGAAAAAATGATTATTTTGTTGTCTTAGTATTTCAAAGAATAAAAAGAAATTTTAGAAATGGAGTAACAAGACTATCAGGAATCATCAAGTAGGTTTTGAAAAAGAACCAATTGAACTTCTACAAGTGAAAATATAGCAAATGATTAAAATTAAAAACTGAGTAGTTAAATTGTGCAGCAGAAAATACAATTTATGAATTAGATAGGAAGAAACTGTACAGTTTATAATACAGGGGTGGAAAATATGGTAGAGGCTGAGTTACATGGGAGACAGTGAAGCAATTTAATGTGTCTAGTTGAAGTTTAAGAAGAAGAAGAAAGAATGAGACAGTTTTCAAAGAGAGAACAGTTGGGAATTGTGCAGAATCAGTGAGAGTTACTAAGTACAGATTCAAGAAATTCAAGAAATCCCAAGCCAAAAAAAAAAAAAATTCACAAACACACCAGAGTGAAATTAAAGAGCACCAGAGACAAAAAAGAAGACATTGGAAGTGATTGGAAGAAAAAAAGAGATACGTGTAAAATCAGGGAGATTGGAATAAGATCAATGAATTATATCAATGTTCACATCCTGTTTTTTTATTTTATTATAGTTTTATAGCGTGTTACCATTGAGAGAAACTAGGAACAATCACATAGAGACACTCTTCCATTTTTTACAATTGCATGCAAATCTATATCTTAAAAAGATTTGGTTATGAAAAGAAGGGAGCCCTTTAAACTACTACATTCTCTCAAAATTATGATTAATAGAAGCTGTGTTTTATCATTTTAATTATAAGAGTATTACTTTAAAGAAAGTAAAGTATACATCTTTTTAAAAGTAGGCCAAAAGAATGAAAATGAAAAAATCAAGACAAATAGAAAGCATACATATAAACTAGCAAAAGTAAACTCAAGTGAACCAAACTTTTCATTTAAATGAAAAAGATGATTAAACTTTTTGTTGTTGTTGTTGTTAAAGATCTGGCTATTTGATATATAAAGGGAGAAATCCAAATTAAAAGACTACAGATGGACTGGGAAATATATAGAAGAAGACCATTGAAGAATTATTAATAGACCAAAAAGGAAAAAAAAATTATTAAAGAGGATTACTATATATCAATAAAATTTTAATGAATAGTGAAGATATTATAGTTCTAGATTTTTGTGAATCTAATTAAAATAGCCTCAAAATGTATTAGTATGTATTTGCAAATTCATCCCTATAGTGGGAGACTATAAAATGTGGAGTTTTAGAAAGGTAATACATTCACAGTTTAAAACTCAGAAAATATTAAAAGTTTAAAGGTTCCTAGTTAAAAGTTTCCCCAGTCTTTGTCCTTTATTTGCTTGCTTTGCCCAGGCCACAACATCATACCCCTTGTCTTAAGTTCCTTATTACCCAAAGTTTCTTGCATATAATAGCAAATATAAAAACTTTGTTTTCTCCCTTTTTTAATACAAAAAGGTTAGTGGGTTTACACACACTATTCTACATCTTGTTTCTTTTCACTTATTGGGCGTTAAAGTCTTTCCATGTTGAATCAGGACATCCTCATTCTTTCTTACTATCGTATTATATCCCACTGTATGGACAAACTTTATTTAACCAGTCCCCTATTGATGGACATTTGGGTTGTTTCTGGTGTTTTGCTATCACAAACACTGCTGCCAAGATTAACCTTTATACACACTACTTTGCATATGGGTAACTTACCCAAGAAGGAGTTGTTAAGCCAGAAGAATGTGTGGAGCCGGGCACGGTGGCACAGGCCTATAATCCCAGCACTTAGGGAGGCTGAGACAGGAGAATCGCGAGTTCAAAGCCAGCCTCAGCAAGGGCGAGGCACTAAGCAACTCAGTGAGACGCTGTCTCTGCATAAAACACAAAATAGGGCTGGGGATGTGGCTCAGTGGTTGAGTGCCCCTGTGTTCAATCTCCAGTACTGAAAAGAAAAAAAAAAGAATGTGTGTACTTTTGTGATAGCTGTTGCCAAATATTTCTCTGTGGGGGCTATTCTAGTGTTCACTCTCATCAGCGTAGAGTATCTGGTTACCCACATGCCAGAATGTCACAAAATTCTAGATGTTTTTGCCAATCTTGTAGGTAATAATTGGCATTCTTAATGGCATTTGAAGCTTTTTCTTATTATCGTGAGTCTGAGCACTTTTTCATACATTTTAGAGCCATTTTTGTTTTTTCTTTTAACTCTCTATTCTTGGTCTTTGCCCATTTTTCTGTGTCAGTAGTGTGCTGGAGCTTGGCTTATAGCAGTTCACAAAAGCCCATTGTTAAATTTTTAGGTATTTTGTAAGATAACTAAAATCACATTCCATAGCTTCAAATGGACCACGGCGGGAATAGTTGCACCATGGTAAATGGAAAACATTACACATCAATAGGGCATACCTCCACTTATTCTTAAACATTTACCAGCATGCCACTGGTTCTTGGACTTCTTATTGATTCCTAGGAGCCCTTTATATATTAAGGAAATTAGCCCTTTGTGATACAAATGGCAAATAATTTTTCCTAATTTCACTTTTTCTTGAATTTGCTCATGGTTTTCTTTTTTGTGACACTTAGGTTTAAAAAATATTAAATAATTTATTGATTTATTAATCCCTACCACTGGAGATTAAACCCAGGGTTTTACACATGCCAAGCAAGTGCTCTACCACTAAGCTACACCTTCAGCCCCTCAATCTTTTTTTCCTACTTTCAGATCATAGAAAGTTTTCCACTGAGTTACAAAAAAGTATTTCCATGTGTCATTTTAGAACATTTATGGTTTCATAAATTTCACATTTTTAAAAGTATCTTTTTAGTTGTAGATGGACACAATACCTCTATTTAATTTATTTATTTATATGTGGTGCTGAGGATCAAACCCAGTGCCTCACACATGCTAGGCAAGTGCTTTTCCACTGAGCTACAACCCTAGCCCTCACATATTAATCTTAGGTCCATTTGCTGTTTTTAGTGATACAAAGAGTGAAATATGGATCCCACTCATAAGCAAAACATTAGCAAATGAAATTTATAGTATATTTTTTAAATGTAGCACAATATGCTGAACTCCTATCAGGTCTTGTGTGATGAAGCAAAAACACAGCTTAGAGGGAAATTAAATAAATTAAATAGCCTTAAGTTTATATTAGAAAAGACTAATGTAGTAGTTGGTTTTCAGTTGATCAGAAAAAATGAATGAAGACAACCCAAAGAAGAGTAGGAAAGAAATAATAAAGATTGAAAACCGATAAAATAGAAAATAAACACTTAGTAGCGAGGGTTGAGAAATGTAAATTTTGGTTCTTTGAAAACTACTAATAAAATAGGCAAATCTTGGGAAAGGTCAGTTGAAACAGAAAGAAAGTTACAAATTAACTGTGAAGATAAAGAAGTTGAAAATGTGGATCAATAGGAGACAACTAATGTTGACAATATGAAAACTAATTGTAGATGAATTTCAGGAAAACTCAAAAGTATTAAGAAGAAACAAAGAGTTTGAGTAGTTGTAAGGCTACTCATAAAGTAATTTAATTTGTTAAAACTCTAGCTCTTACCACTCACCCTTCAAAAAAGAAATGGGGAGAGGAGGGGGCAGAAATTGGGTAGCAAATGCCAAAATACAGCCAGACAGGAGGAAGTAGTTTTAGTGTTCTGCAGCACAATAAAGACACTATAGTTGAACAACTTGTTATACATTTTATTAAGACCTAGAAGGGAGGAATTCAGAGGTTCCCAATGTGAAGAAATGATTAATGTTTAATTGGAGAGAAATGCTAATTACCTTGGTTTGATCATTACACGTTTCATGAATGTATCAAATTATTACTCCATAAATATGTACAGTTATGTGTTAAATTTTTTTTAAAAAGATACCTACCATGTCAGATGATTATGCATACAAGTTGTATCAGGTATTGACACATTCCAATCTTTTTTTTAAAATATTTATTTATTTTTTAGTTGTAGGTGGACAGAATATCTTTTATTTTATTCTTATGTGGTGCTGAGGATCAAACCCAGTGCCTCATGCGTGCTACACGAGCACGCTACCACTGTGCCATAACCCCAGCCCCGAAACATTCCAATCTTAACAAAAAGTCAGAACAGAAAAGGAGGGAACTCTTCTCACTAGTTTAACCGTAGCGTTAGAGGACAATGCATATGTTCTCTGTGTGTTGTGTATGTCATGACCACATAGGTATATCCCAGCTTCAGTGTTTTAAAAAAGTGTTGATATAGTTCACATTCAAAAGAAAAAAGAGAAAAGCTTATTTCAAAAGAAGCAAACAGAGCATCAGAAACTTCAATGAACATTTAAGACAAAAGTTCTTGGCAACTGGCATAGAAATGAATTTTCTTAACCTGTTGAGATATTATATATACTGTAACATCACAGATTTTTTTACATACTACTGGGCACTCTACCACTGAGCTACATCCCCAGAAAGCCCCCCCAACCTCCCCCTTTTTTTCTTAGACAAGGTCAAGGTCTCACCAAGTTGCTGAGACTGACCTCAAATTTGCAATCCTTCTGTCTTGGCCTCCTGAGTCACTGGCATTATAGGCATGTGCCACCATGCCTGGCTCAGAATTTGTTTTGAATCTGGTTTTGAGTCAACAATGCCTACCCACCCTCACTGCTTTTATTTAGCATTGTGTTACGTGACTAAGACAGCCCAGTCAAGACAAAGAAATGAAAATAAATGGTTTGAAGGGAAGCAGTTGATGTCTTATTTGTAGAAAATATTCTGTTTAGATAACTCCAAATAATCTGTATACAAATCAGTGGAATTAGTAAAAGTTTAACAGCATTCCTAGGGTCAAGATAAAAATATAATGATTAATTACATTCTTACTTAGCCACAATAGTTATAAATATACTGTGTAGAACATTTTTTTTTTTTTTTAAAGCACCTGTGAGGAGTCTATAAAAATTGAGTCAGACCTTTGGAAAAGGTGACAAAGGTAGCATTGTAAATTAATAAGAAAAGGGTTAAGTAAATTTAATCTGAACATTGGTTAGTGGTATGGAAAAAAATTCCCTTGGTGTCCTCACAAATACAGTGTTGAGCATAGCAGTGCATTTCAGAGAAAAACATAACTTGTGCTATAATTTAAAATTTTAATTGTGCAAAGCAGTGCCATATATTTCTTGGTTATGGAAGTATGTTTATTTACAAAATAAGAAATGCAAGGAAATGCTGGACACTGAGTTTGTTTAAGATCATATTACCAAATGTTGGAGGAAGATGGAAGATTAAAGGGGGTAGCAAAGAGGGTTTTTGTTTTTTTAAGCCAAATGGGCATACATGTTCAGTTTAAAAATCTTTTTGTAATTTAAAATAAGAAATTAGATTCAGTAATTGCTCCATGTTCATTTTGTCTACTTGACTGGTTTGGTGAATCAAAGGACCTCACTCAGGCCAGCTGACCTGCCAGGCACAGATATCTAAATCAGTCATGTGACATAAACAAATCTTTGTTTTTCTGTTTCCTCATCTTTTTTTTTTTTTAAATATTTTGTTTTAGTTGTAGATGAACACAATATCTTTATTTTTATTTTATGTGGTGCTGAGGATCGAACACAGTGCCTCACGTATGTGAAGCAAGCGCTCAACCGCTGAGCCATAGCCCCAGCCCCCTGTTTCCTCATCTTAAAATGACAACAGTTTCTTATGATGTGAAGATTCCAAGTTGACAGATATAATTTCTAATAGGGTAAACAATGTAACTGTTAATTGCTTTTAATTCTTATATAGATTCTAGAATTTCTGTGTCTTTCCTTAAATTTCTACGATAACTCATTGATTTCAGCTTTTTAAAAAATTTTTTAAATGCTGTTTCTTTATTGTTCCTTACCCCTTTTTCTTGAGCCTTCTTCAGGCCTTAGGATCTATTTTTCTGCATTCCTTTTCTGCAAGCTTTGCCAGATGCTGGGGCACATGAAACTTTGAACATACAAAAAGCCAGAAGAAGTTCATATTGGTTCCTGCTTTTCCTGTCCGATCCAATTCTGATTGGATTGGCAGGAGAGACATTTTGTGCTCCTTTGAAATCAGACAAGCCCTGTGGAGAACTTTTAAAACCATCATCCCTGATCATCTTGGTGTGGTCACGTGTCAGATCTCACCTGGGGGGAACTTGGCTCAGAAAAGCCCCTGCTTCCCGCATAGTTGACTCCCTCAGTGCCCTTTGCTTGTGATGTAGGGTCTTTTCTCAAGTAGGTCACGCTTGCTGAAAATGTTATGGAAACATGTTTTTGCTGTGTCCTCCAGGTCGCATTCGCACGAGACGGCAAAGCTCTGGGAGTGCCACCAATGTTGCTTCTACACCTTCTGACAGTCGAGGCCGCAGTCGTGCTAAAGTGGTTTCACAGTCTCAGCGTAAGAAGTGTATTTTATATTCTCGATTACCTTAGTTTCATTCAACAGTCTGTTGTACAGTTGAGCAGTTCACAGCATTTGTACTGACTTCAAGGGAAAGATGCATTTTTGTGGCTCTAAGATATCGTGAGTAATCACATTATTTGTTGGTAAGAGGGCAGGATAGATTATTCCAATCATACTCTGGTCTCCTTTCCAAGTGATTTAAACCTTGTGTTGTTTAAGCATTAAAGTATACTCTCTCCCTGTCCTGAAGTCTCTCAAATTGAAACCTATCTGTTCTGTTTTGTCAATTACAAAAACCCATTTTTGTAATTGACAAGAAACCCTTCTGGTGTAATTTTAGAGCAGAACCTGTACAGTAATTATGAATGCCAAGTTTTTTCCAGGGGTAAATAAGTAAATCCATTAAATGCTCCCCCTTTAATCCTCTGTGCTAACATTTATAGCCTGCACCTGTCTTCTCACCAGTGTGGGCTCTTGCTTTGCCTAGCTGCTGCTGCTCGCTTCCATGATTGCTTTTCTGTATATGTGAAGTCAGTTCGTTTGCTAGCCTCAGCTAGGAAAGCCGTGCAGCTGGAATGGATTTATTCTGATCAGTGTTAGGATCCAACCTTGCCGTCTCACTTTCCTGCTCCATGTAGGTGCAAGTAGCCTGCTGCCTCTATGCACAAAGAACAGTGCCCCTGGGCAAGGAGAGCGTGGAGAAAAAGGATCTTCCTGTCCTCAGGAGCTGCACACATCCACATTCCTTCAGCTTAGTTCCTTTAGCAGACATGAGTCTATCACCATCTTGTCTCCAGGAGCTGTCCAGCTCTTGTGGAACATTCGCTGCAGCCAAACCTTGGGATCTTGCTTAGTTTTGAGAATGCCTACTATAATTCCTTAAATTTAGATTCTTTTCCATGTCCCTTTTGGCAACTGTAGTCCTCATGTTAAAAAGCTTAAATCTCTCTGCAAAGAGTAGAAGAAGGTCAGTCATTTTGCTGCCTCTGGTGAGGCTGCAGAATCTTCCTGATGTCTGTGGTGAAGTGCAGCATGATACACAACAAGCATGTGCTTGCTTGTCACACAAACCTGATTCCTTTATGTCCTGGCTCTGATGTGATGTTGGACCAGTCTTTCAACTTGGTGAGCCTTTGCTTCACTCTCTGTAAGTGGAGCAGTAACAAAGCCCACCTGCAGGGGACTTTTGTGAGGATTTATTAAGAGACACGAAGCTAGCATGTGGTGGACAGTCCGTAACCAGAAACGGGCATTGCAGCCACAATGGCTTCATTTCTGCAGGCTTCTTTTCCAGCCTGAGTCGAGTGGCCTCTATCCATGCCCACTATGAGGCCTAGGAATGAAGTCTAGGGATGGATTTCAACAATGAGGAGTACTGTAAGGCTAGATAGACTGCACTAAGCCAAGAGTGCCTTACGTATTGTAGAACTTCCCCGGGTTTCCCATTCAGATCTGGGTGTAGGTGTCGCCCAGAAGCTTCTTCCTTGAGGCATTCACCCCAGCTCATTCGTGGGTTGAATCCTTGTGATTCCTGGAAATTCAGAGGACGTAATGCCCCAGCCATGCCCTCATAAACATTGGTCAGATCTTCCTGCAAAGAATTCTTCTTGACCAGAAATGTTCAAATCTTGTCATGTAGGTCAATATAAAGAAATTCAGTCTGATAAAAACCATCTTGGCCTTTAACTGTGCAGCATTATTTCCTTCTGTGGAGATGAGCGTTGGACAATATTATGCATTTCTTTTAGTCTGCTGTTTATAGGCACTGGCCTCTGCAGGGCTCCTGCCTCAGCTAGGTCAGTACTGTATCCTTCCCTCTCTAGTGTAGGTTTTAGGAATCCATTTGTTACTTGTTCTTGGGAAGTGATGAAGATCAAAATTCCTTCTCTAGTGGGGCTCAGTAGGGTGGTAGAGCTTTTGAGTTCTGCATACTGATCAACATACTGAAACTGGCCATTAGAAGGAAGACCACCAAACTGCAGCACATGGTTAAGCCTGCACTTTAAGCCTATGCATATAAATTTCATATTTTTAGCAATTGTTTTAATAAGTCAACATAAGTGCACATATATGTACATGTACATATGAAGATAAAACAGAATTCTTAGTCCCTGTTTAATACTAAGTAGATTTTATTAATATTAGAGCCCTTAATTATTGGCATATTTTAAATATTTGTGGATTAAGGGAAGTCATAGGACATTCATTGACATAGGACATTCAGGTGAAATTAGTCAATAGCTATTTCTTTCCAGTCATTGATACATGTTGAGCACTTACTCTGTTGAAGATGATAGTGATCCACAAATGAGTAAATTATGCTCACTTCCCTCAGATTAATTAGAACTGCAGAGGAAATGTTCTCTGGAGGGCAAGATGCTGATCTTATTCTTCTGCACATCTCTTGAGCCTAACACTGTGCCTGACATGCTATAGATTCATACTTTATGAGCAGATGTGAAGTAAATGCTAATGTAGTGAGACGAGTATAAAGTAAACATGTACATAAGTAGATGAGGAGGAACTAGTCCCAGGAAAACAGCTATTTTGCTAAAGTGTTTCTTGATGAGACATTTGTGTTGTGTTGCATGCTGACCTGCTGTATTGTATTATTGTCTTTTAATCCACTTTTGCCTGTCCTTTGGTCTGCTCTCATAACCAAGGATCCAGATCTGCTAATCCTGCTGGTGGTAAGCCATATCTCTTCTTGCCTTTTTTTGTTTTTTTTTTGCATTCTCCCTCACTCTGTGTTCTTTGCACAATATTAATTTTTCTTTATTATGAGCTTAATTAATCTTCTGCATTTTTCTGTATGTTCATATACTAGAATTTGAAATGGATTTCTTTTCCTCTTTTACATAGCTTAGCAGTTTATTTGTGCGTTCAAATTTTATAGGCAAAATTACCAGGTCCTGAGACTGTTCTCCATGGTAATGTCTACTACTGATTTTTTATGATTTTCACTTTAAATTGTAGTTAAATCATTATAAAGTATTATTTTTTTGTGAGTAGTCACCCAAGTGATTCATATGAATGATGGTAGTTTTACTAAATGTAATATAAATTTTTTGAAATGTATATTTTAAAATATTTTAAACATCTATATTGTCTGTTGTTTCTGTATAAAATTTCCAGGTAAGTATTGTTTCAAAGGTCTTTTTTTCCTCTGGGCCATTCAATTTTGGTACATAATAATGTATGCTTTGTATTTTAGAATTTTATTACCTTTTCTACTTAAGGACATGATCTAGGTTAATCATCATTAGAGTGAACATTGGTATAATGCTAAAATTTTTGCTATTTGACAGACAATTTTCTCCCACAGGAAATGGTTATGTAGGTATTTAGCTATTAATAAAAATTAACAGCCATGTTGCTCCTAATTTCCAGTTTTATTGCCTATTTTTCAGGAAATAGTTCTATGTGATTTCTACTTTTGTAGATTTTTTTGAGATTTCCCTTGATGCTTAGTATGCAGTTAGTTTTTGTAAAATTCATGACTGGAAAGGTGAAAAAAACATGTCTGCTGAAATATTATATAGGAGGTGTGTGTGTGTGTGTGTGTGTGTGTGTGTGTGTGTGTGTGTGTACACAGTTATGGGTTCCTTAAGGATGAGGATACACTCTGAGCAATGCATTATTAGGTGATTTTGTTGATGTGAGAATATCATTTAGTGTGCTTACACAAACTGAGATGGCAATGTCACTGGGACACATAATCTTACAGGTCTGCTGCTGTGATCTGTCATTGACCAAAATACTGTTATGCAGTATGTGACTGTATGTACATGTACACTCAAACACATACATACACAATTACGTCTGCTTGCTATGTCAGTTTCTCTGAGAGGGTTATTAGTCTTTCTTGACGTTGTTAGTAATTATGGCTTTTCCCATTTTTCCCTACATTTTTATCTTTTTTATGATTTATATTTCAAAGTTTTATTGTTTGGAGCATAAAAGTTTGTAGTTATGACCTTCATAGTAAGTTATTTTTTTAAAATCAGTATTAAGTATCCTTTTTTTTTTTTAAATATTGTGTTTTATTCTGTTTTTTCTTTGTTTTTCTTTAGGTGTGTTATTTGACTCTTAAAAAACAACCTGTTTTCTTTTTTGAAAAAATCAATTCAAGAAGCCCTATCTTTTAGTAGATGAATTTAATCTGGCCACCTTTGTTGTGATTACTGAAATGTTTGTGAATGTTTTTAAAGTCTGTTTCTAGTTATTTCTCCTCCTTCCCCCCACCTTTCCATTTGTTAGATTAGTGGCATTTTTTTGGATCCATTTTTTCTAATTAATACTTAAGAAATTTCTGTTACAGTTATATTTCTGCTCTTCCAGTAGTTACACTTAAAATTTTCTAACATACTCTGATAGAATGAAAACCCAAAATTATAGGGACCCAGGATGTAGCTCAGTGGTAGAACATATGCCCAATATGTGCAAGGCCCTGAATTCCATCCCCAGTATTGCCAAAAAAAAAAAAAAAAAAAAGGTTGAAATAAACACCTTTGTAGTTATTTGTAGAGATTTACTGTGGAACAAGGAGGTTACTGTTGGTATACAGCCTACAGTTTTTGAGTCAGAAGTTGTGCGGCTTTGTAGAATTCCACCAGTTACTCTTCTAAGCATGGATATGTTCTTTTTATGATAGTTTTCTTTCATGTACATATATTTTTTAAAAAGTAGTACTACCACGAACTAAAAATTTATTTTATATAAAATTCTTTTAATATTTAATAAAAATTAATATGTAAAAACTTTAGTTTGAAATTATTATTATTTATTAGTCAATTTATATCCTTCATTCATTTAGTTTTGCTTTTTTTAGCTGGTAGCCGGTCGAGTTCCCCAGGGAAATTGTTGGGAAGCAGCTATGGTGGACTTGCTGGGGGTTCCTCGAGAGGCCCACCTGTGACACCATCTTCAGAAAAACGAAGCAAGATTCCCAGGAGTCAGGGGTGTAGCCGAGAAACAAGTCCAAACCGAATAGGATTAGGTAAGGATCCTTAAAGACATTGGAACACCATTCCCAGTTTGTTCACAATTTTTATTATAATCTAATGACTGTATTTAATGTAGGAAATAGAGATCTGTTTTTTTAACCAAAGTTATTACTTTGACTGCATTGAAAAGACATTTTGATTTGTGCTTTATCCAGGTTCTGGCACATTGAAGTGTCAAAACAAAAAAACTCTGTGGAATTTACTGTTCAAATTGATGTGAAAGAATTACATCCTTATAGGTTTTTGTGTTTTATGTCATTTTGCAAAGCATTGGAATTGGAAAGTAGGCAGAGGTTTTCCCTCATAATTAGAAACGATGTGAGTTTTCATTTTCTTTTCACTAATTCACATTAAATAGCCATTGATTGACCTATATTAATCTTCAAAACCAATTTTTAGGGTCCTCATTTATTTTGATTTTGATCTTTAATTTGATGAAACTTATGGTCAAAGAATCAGAATAGTTAACTTTTGACATAATTTTGTTGAAACCTAAAAGCTAGGGATTGATGAGAATAATATTTATTTTTGTGTTGTAGTATTTAGTTTCTTTGTAATTGTATATGGAATCATATGAATTACTTCAGTAGTTAAAAATCTTTTATTCTATTAAAATCTAATTTCTGTGCTACATTTTTATATAAAATTAGAAGTCTTTTGTGATAGAATACAAAAATATAAATTTATACTTTTTCTCTGCATTGCATCAATATCTGCTTCCTAAAGTAAAAATCTGTTACTGTAAAATCAGAGTATCCTGTCCTTAAGTCCTGTTGGCTTATCTTTAACATTTATTCATTTATCTTCTCAATGATTTTGACTTGAATATGTACTGTAATGTACTGGGCACTTTATTAGATCTGATCATTAGAAGATAAATGAAATAGATTGAGATTCTGACTAGAGTTTTTGTTATACATTGAGGAGAGGTAGAAATGCAAAACTGTATGGCAAATACTATGACAGTTTATTCTGGAACCATAAAGAAGGGGGATGTCTTAGCCTTTGTATACCCCAGACCTCCCAAGAGTCCTATTAAGGGAGGCTGCCCAGAATAAGTCCTGTTGTGAAGTACAAGATTAACTGTGGGGGTGGGAGGGGACAGGGAAAAGATGTTCAAGGGGGAGATTGATGCAAAAATAGGAGAATCAGACAGAAGGGAACCCTTAGTAATTCATTTGACTGTGGCCAAGGGGTGTAGAAGTGGAGGGCAGAGAGACTGGGTTCGGGCATCAAAGAGCATCATCTCTGAACTGACAGGTTTGGGTATTGATATGGCTGCAACCAGAGAAAAGATCAAAGCTGGAATATCTCAATTTCTCATCTCATGATTGAATATATCAGTGTTTGGATCTGATTTGGTTTGGAAAATGCATTTGATTTTAAATCTAGGTGAGATTTCAGCTATTCTAATTGGTGAAGTTTAAAGAATGTCTGGGTGCAAGCCATGTTAATATTATTCTTCTAAAAATTCTTTTCTGTTTAGGAATTTTTCTTTTGTATTTATTAAAGATGCTGTTTTTACTTTCTTGAAATTAGGAGTAATCCAGCTTCACCTATCTAACATAACTCCAAGACCTGATATTCCATGGTCTTATTATGAAGTTCATGTTGTGAATAGTTGAAAAGACAACATTTTAAAAGCTCTTAAAAGCAGTATTAATAAACATCCGTAGAACTAAAAAGGAGCTTGTTCTCTTCCACAGAGCTCTTATTTAAAGTATTATTTTGAAGTTGTTTCCTTGATGCTCATTAGGGGATTAGTGATGAATGAAGATTTGAGGTCATACATACGGTTCTGGTTAAAGAAGATGTTTTATTTAAATTTCTTCATTGAGAATACACATATATTAAGAAATATCTGAACCAAATATATCTTTTCACTTATTCCTATAGTACTGCTTAAAGATTCCATTTTATAGGGGAGCAGATATATTAGCATTTTTCAGCAATAGATTTGTGATTATTTAGTATATACTGGATACATATGTGTGTGTCTAAACATTTGGTTCATTGTATAGCAGTTTTAAATACAAATACTCAAACACTCAAAAAACAGGCACTAATACTCAAAAAACAGGCATCTTTTAGGAGTATTTTTTACAATCTCTAAACTGATCAATTCAACAATTTTAATGATATCTAAACTAGCCTAGAATTGTAAGGATAATGAATTCTAGTTCTCTACAAATCATGTTTGGTCAAATTGTGCTTTTTTTTTGTTTGAAATTATATTTCTTAACTAAAATATTTTTTCCCACTTGTTTTAAAGCTGATGCCAAGGTTCTTCTTTGGCATTTAAGATTTCTTAAGCAAAACAACAGGAAATTCCTGTTGGATAACCAAGAAACAAAATAAATGCCTCTGTTCTCTTGGCAGGCTATTTCTTCATAAGCTACCCAATCAAGTGGTGAAATACATTTGTAAATTGTTTCATTTTTGTGTGTTTTAAAGATAGTGAAGACTTTACAGATAATAAAGTCTCAGCCAGGTGCGGTGGCGCATGCCTGTAATCCCAGAACTTTGGGAGGCTGAGACAGGAGAATCACGAGTTCAAAGCCAGTCTCAGCAACAGCGAGGCGCTAAGCAACTCAGTGAGACCCTGTCTCTACATAAAACACAAAATAGGGCTGGGGATGTGGCTCAGTGGTCGAGTACTCCTGAGTTCAATCCCCAGTACCAAAACAACAACAACAACAAAAATGATAATAAAGTCTCATGAATAGCCAGTAACTATAGTGATTTTATCTGGCTATTTGCCTTTGTTTCCTGTTTATCTATTGAAAAGGATATAAAAGGGACACTTGACCTTTTCATAGCTTACTTTCTGTGGATATTTATTTAAAATGTTTAAAGGTTTTCCTGATTAAAAATATTTTGGAAGAATTTAAAAATAATTCATTTCAACTGAGGAGTTAGACAATTGTGACATGAAAATGTGTAGACCTTGAGATCTACACAAGATCTTCCTTCAAGTCTTTAACTCCTACTACTTTTCATTAATCCTTTTATACATCCACTTTGAGTATGAGTTCTTGTTGAATCCTTCTTTAAAAGCCAAAAGTCAGAATTACTGTTAAAATACTGTGAAGGTCGAGTAGAATATCAGGAAATGAAAACCAGTCGAGTGGTTTTTTAAGGCCTCCCAGTATTTCATGTAAGCAGAAGACTGAAGAGCAACCTGGGAATACTGCTTTTATAAAGTTCAAGTGGCAAGTATGCTTTCCTTGTCTCTTCCTCTTATGCCTTCTCCATATCTTATTCTTATTCTTACGTAGAATGTTCAGTTTAGACACTTACTAGAGACAAGGTGATCTGGTGATTTTTTTTTAAGTTTTGACCACTTTATTAATGAACCTGTAAAAGTCATTTATTTGTATATTTATTTTAAATCCTCCTTGTAGATTATTAAGCTCTGGAAATAGTTACAAGTGAGTAGGTATTTTTCTTCTTGTGATTTAAAACATCAAACATTCAAACAATTGTTATCTCTACTAGATGTACTTTAATGAGGTTTGGGGCAACTATGGGCAGACTTTCACTAATTATAAACAGAATTCTACATACTACTACTAGCCATAGGTCAAAGGAGCTTGTCAGCCCAAACAGGTGGGTGAACTCTGAGTGAGATAACAGGAGCGTGAGCCTTGTTAAATTTATGTATGCAGTTATTTCAGATGTGTTTATCACTATTAATTCTCGTTACTGTCTTCACAAACCAGATTCATACCAGAGAGAGTGAAGGTAGGGGTAGAATATTAGGAAATGAAAACCGATCAAGTAGTTTTTCAAGATTTCTCAACATTTGAGAAAGAAAGAACTTTTGTTTCCCATTGTTGTAGCATGTATATGAACTCAAGGAAGTGGTTGGGGCCTGGGTAAAAATTTAGAAGTTATTAGGCATGTTAAGAAATGCTCAACTAAGCATGCTTTTGTAATTAAAACTATGAATACTGTTTTGGGAGGTGGTTTTTTTGGGGGAGGAAGGGGTACTGGAGATTGAACTCAGGGGCACTCGACCACTGAGCCACATCCCCAGACCTATTTTGTATTTTATTTAGAGACAGGGTCTCACTGAGTTCCTTAGCACCTCGCTTTTGCTAAGGCTGGCTTTGAACTCGTGATTCTCCTGCCTCAGCCTCCTGAGCAGCTGGGATTACAGGCATGTGCCACCATGCCTGGCTGAATACTGTTTTCATTTCTTTTTGATTATCTGTTTGGAGTAGATGGAAGATGAAGACAAGATTGTCATATATACCACTCATCACAAAACTCAGAAGTATATACATATATGCATTATCTCATAGTTCTCTTTTGTTAAGTAATGGGATGTTTTCTCATCCTGTTTTTGTAAGGGGAGGCTGAGACTTAGGACAGGTGGCTGGATCACTAAGTTAGCTTGGACCTGAAGAGGTCTCTTCATGACTCAGGTGTGGCATTAGTCATTTGCAGTATTGCTTTGTACATTTTAGGAAACTTCTCTCTTGGTGGGGTTGGTAGATGCTGTAGTTATTTTAAGGATTTAATTTGGCACCTACTGCTTTTGCCTCCTTGCAGAAGCTATTTAGAGCGTAATCAAGAATTGCTGATTAAATAGTCACTATTACATGTAATGAAAATTCAGTGTTTGAGTGTTCCTTGTCACTCTGACAAAATTGAGGAGAATTTAGGGATATCTAGTGAAACTCCAGTGACACCCTGTTTGCCTGATTGCTCAGATGGCATTCCTGTGCCAGACCTTTCCCTCTCTGGACAGTACTAAGCATTTGGACATCGTTTAAAAGCCTTCAGGGTCTTTTTCAGCCACAGCACTGAGCAGCTGAGCACAAGAGGAATTTGACTTCCTTTTTCACTTGCATATCCTTCTTTCATACCCCTCACGAAACTTCAGGGAGTTTGATGATTCTGGTTAGTAAGGCATTCTTGTTATAGTTTGTATAATAAATCTTTGCTCTAAAATAATAGGGTGTACTCATTGCAGTATAGATAATGTATTTGTTTTTACATCAGTGAATCAAGTTTATGGTTTCCAAAACCTCCAGGAACATCATTTTTGTCCAGTCTAGAAGTGACAGATCTCACTAGATGGAAATATGTAGTGTCCCTATCAGCTATTATGTTAGGCATTCCACCTATACATATCAGTGTATAATGTTGTTTTGGAATATTTTTCCAGTAATTGATTTCAGTTTTCACAAATTAAATTGAGAAACAAGGGTGTCATGGTCTTTCTGAGCTTCACAGCCAAATTATTATTAGATCTTAGCTTTTATATGCTACTATGCCTTATAATCTTAGTGTTTAAAACATCAGAATAATAACCTTAATAATAATTATCTGTACATAATCATAATTAGCTGTTCTTGAATCAGTGGAGGAATCTTTCACCTGAATATTGAGATTATTGGTCCACTTGGTATAGACTTGATGTGTAAGACTGGTTCTATGAAGGTGCTTAGAAGGGACCACGGGCAACTCTATTTGGATTTCTGTAGAAGCAGTGCAGTTAAAATGTTGGGGTCAGAAAACGAAAAGATGGCAGTCCCAACTCTTCTGTTAGCTTAGATCATTAAGTATGTCTGAAGCATCCATACTCTTACTCAAATTGGCTATCTCTCTAGTTGTACCAACCTTTTAAAGCTCCTTGTTTAAAGAAAGCCTGGGAGGGGCTAGCCTTCTTCCTTTTAACTGGGTAAGTTTGTGGACTTCAGTGATTATTAATCCAAATTGAATTGTCTTTTTAGGAACCAGGTATATGTGAAAAGAGTTTTGGTGATTTGTCTTCTTATCAAAGTTTGCTAAAGCCATAAAAACCCAAAGCTTTTGATCTTGTATTTTTGGATACCAGTTTGTTCTTTGGAAAGGTTTCTTTTCATCTTACATTTAGGTATAAGTTCACCTTCTTACAAAGTTCACAGCTTTCTGAGGCACTGAGCATAATCACATTTATCCAGACTCCCCTCTGCATGGATAGGTGACCCAGTCCAAACTCCCAGGGCAGACAATGTCATAATTACATTAACCAAATGTAACTGACGTTTTGTGAGTTTTTCTGTCTTCATTAAACTTGTTCACCTTCTCTGAAACCCCTCATGCTGCACGCTAGCACGGAGCAGCCGTATCCCTCGACCCAGCATGAGTCAGGGGTGCAGCCGCGATACCAGCCGTGAGAGCAGCCGAGATACGAGCCCCGCTCGGGGCTTCCCTCCACTCGGTGAGTACACGGAGGCGCTGTCCCAGGAGCAGGGTTCCTTTCCCTGCTCCCGATGCTTGTCCGAGACACCGCTGGGTGGAATGACCTGCTTTCCTGCTGTTCTGTGATCCTTTCTTCTCTTTCCTCTTCCTTAGTCACCCTTTGTTATCCCCTCTGCATGCTTGAATTCAGCAACTCCCAGTTTTCACATATTAGAGGAAAAAAGCACCACTTCACTCTACGGTTGTCATTTATGGTCACTTGCTACGAGGCAAGCCCATCTGTGTGGCGATTTCCACAGGCAAAAAACTCAACTGAAGTTAATCTCTGCTTGAAAGTAAAGTTAATACAAAGTTTATCCTTAGTCATTAAATTTCTACAATTTGCCTTTAGTTTTACTAGACATCAGTTTACATATGATTTAGTTCCAAGGAGGAAAAAGAAAAAAGTACAGTCATGATAACATTTAGAAAACTGGATGAGTTTTCCTCTTAGTTTTAAGAGTCTTGCCTTTTTCTAAAATGGACATGTAATATACCACTTTATCCTAGTACAATTTATGGAATTCCCAGAGGAATCATAACAACACATACTTTTATGAAAAGGAATATTTCATATTCTTCAGTAATTATTTTTTAGTTCTTTAGCATGTTGAGTACTGTACAGATATATATTTTCCCTTGATAAACAGAGTAGAAAGCATTTTGTAATAATTAGACCTAGACCTGAAATGATCATGAGAAGCATGACTCCAGCAGTCTGTGATTTTGACTATAGAATTATGCAACTGATTTTTTTAAATATATAAATGTCACTATAGGAGAGGGATGTTAAATCAAAAGCATAAGGTCTTTATATTTGCCTCTATCTGTCTCCTGCTAACATCATATACTTCTTCTAATGTCTTTTGTCCCCAATCAGTGTCAGTAATCAAAGTCTAGATGTATGCCTTTATGACCAATGGGTCCTTTTTGAGGTTCTGAAAAAGAGCAGGTCACCTATGCCACCACTTTACTCTGTTAGAAGATGATTCCCTTGACATAGTGATTCTACTTGGTTAGCAGGAGCTCCTGAGTGGGGCAGCTTTACTTAGAACAAGTCAGATATTCCATAGAAGCCTGAAGTGTTTGAGCAGAATTCTCAGTAAAATAGGGGTGGCAATGATTTTTTTTTCTTCTGAATGAACTGGTGATTTTTCCTTGTAAATTTAGGCTGTATATCTATGCATCCTTGCTATTTGACTTTCTAGACAACCTGTAAATAAATAATTCACTCTGCA
The DNA here is from genome assembly GCA_004024805.1 of Geosciurus inauris. Taxonomy (NCBI): domain Eukaryota; kingdom Metazoa; phylum Chordata; class Mammalia; order Rodentia; family Sciuridae; genus Geosciurus; species Geosciurus inauris. Next base: position 10,345 of record PVHX01008319.1, on the reverse strand, counting down.
TATTGATTATATTATCTTTTAGAAGCAACTAAGCAATTTTTATTTTATACATGTGCTGATATTTTTAATATTATCTGTGGAAACAACCTTTGTAATCTGGTATGTGGTCTGTGGACCAGGCAAGGTGTGTTACATTCTTGAAGTCCTACTGAACATTGATTAACTCAGCAATGACATCTGTTTTTCTCTCTTTTGGTAAACTGTCTTTTGCTTGACTGTTTTGATGACAACACAAAATGTTGAAATGTATAATTGCTACTACCCAGGGCAGAAGATGGGAATCCTAAGGAAGTCTAGCATCAGCTCATGGTTTTTGTATGGTCCAAGCAAGAGGGAATGTCTGTTGAGCTAAATTTTTATACCAAGCCTTTTCCTCTGTTGAGTTAGACCCATGCCTAAAACTTATGTCCACTAGGATCAGCAACAGTATACCATGTGTACCTGTGCCATTCAGAGCAGTCAAAAGGCATAACACCTTGTGGTCCTGGTCACCCTCTGGGATAAGTGTTACCATCATCAGACTCTTACAGAAACTAAGCCACATTCTCAAGGACACACAGTGGTAGAGCCAGGGTTTGAATCCAGGTTTGACTTCAAACCTGCCTCATTTGAAAGCAGTTTTGATAACTCATTTTGTTCCTCAAAAATATATGAAATGACTTTGTAGAGCCTGCAGGGGTAGGAACATAGAACGTGCTCAACAGCTATTTCTGGGTCAGTGACTTCCAGGCTTAGGACCTGAGGATTTAGAGACAACATTCCAGAAGGTTGAGCCCAGGATTGCTTATTGCAAATTCCCCGAAGGTTCATTCTTTTTCTCATTCCTTTTTAAAAATCACTTCCTACTGCTTTTTGAAATTAGTGAGATGTGTCAGTGCCCCTTTGAATCAACTTGCATGGGAAATCCTTCATTTAAAGGAAAAAAAGGGAATGAACGTAGTTATGTTTCAGTGAATACAATCATGCCTCTTGTCCCCAGGGGATTAGTTTCAGTACACAGGCTGATACCAAAATCCAAAGATGCCAGCTAGGCACAGTGGCACATGCTTGTAATCCCAGCAACTCAGTATCTGAGGTGGTAAGATAGCAAGTTTGAGGCCCACCTCAGCAATTTAGTGAGACCCTTAGCAATTTAGGAAGATCCTGCCTCAAAATAAATTATTTTTTAAAAAAGGGCTATAGCTTGGGCTAGGGTTGTGGCTCAGTGGTAGAGCACTTGCCTAGCATGTGTGAGGCACTGGGTTCGATTCTCAGCACCACATATAAATAAATAAAATAAAGATCCATTGACAAGTAAAAAAATATTTTTTTAAAAAAAGGGGCTGTAGCTCAGTGGTAAAGTGCCCATTGGTTCAAACCCCAGTACCATAAATGAATAAATAAATAAAATTTAAAAATCCACAGATGTTCAAGTCCCTTATATAAAGTGGCATAGTATTGGCAAATAATCTACACACTTCCTCCTTTAAATCTTTAGATTATTTCTAATACCTAATACAAAGTAAATGCTCTATATAAATGATTGTTATACTGTATTATTTAGAGAATAATGACAAGAAAAAAGTCTGTTTATGTTTAGGACAGACTTTTTTTTCCTCTCTCACCTGCATTTGGTTGAGTCCACAGATGTGGAACTGGTGGATAGAGGGCTGGCTGTATACATTGTTTTAAGTTTGCATGATTGTTTTAAAGCATCTTACTGCTATGAATGTATATGAATAATGGCTACAATGATAATTGTTGAAGGAAATAAAGGGTTCTAGAACTCCGCTGTAAATCAGGCTTTGACATAAGTGGGTCCACCTTGGATGCTATCGTTGGGTGTTCAATGTGAACATGACAGGATGCATTGCACAACAGATTTACTATAGGATATTCCGTTGCAGTAGAAACAATGGACTACTTAATTAGGAAACTACAGATCATGTATTGCCTAAAAACCAGATCAGGTATTGCTTAAAAACCATTTCCAATTTAAACTATCAAGATACAATACTGATGTGCTAGTATGATAGATGTGTAGTTTGTTTCAGTCTTAACAAAACATTTACCAACTTCCATATTTAGGAAAATGGTAAGTTTATTATATTGTTTTAAAGATAGCCTATTTATTTTTATTTTTGTGAATAATGAGAAGGAAAGGATGTTCTTTTTGTAAGCTGGTAAACATTTTATTGACCAGGTAACTTTTGCTTATATCCGATACCACATATACCACAGATGTGTGCATTTTATAAAGTGACGTGAGCTTTAAAAAATAGTGAAAGAGTCTGAGATTTTGATATTTTATGACTAAATGTGTCAATGTATACAGAATAGTAATGTGGATGAAAGACAACTCCTCAGTATGACCTTAGAAAATCTATTAATTTCTGTGGTCTAATCACCATCACTTTTTTCAGACTCAGGAGTGGAAGCATTTTATCTTTTGATTCTTCTCTTGAGATAATGCAGAACCATATATTGCATGGAACTATAATCAGATATGTTAGTGTTTTGAACCAAGTTTTTTATTTCATAATTATTTCTAAAAGCTGTTCTCTTTCCTCATGAGGACAGAGTTTAGTGTTTATTTCCTCAGGTTGGTTAATTAATACACTTACTATGACTACTTGCTGGTGTACATTGAAGTTGATTCTTAACATGTACTGCCACCACCAGTACTAATTACTGTGACCACCACTGTTGAGTCTGTGCCTGGCATGGTTTTAACTAAGTGCTTTATGTGTGATCTCTTTTAATCTTCTCGGTAACAACCAAGAGGTAGGTACAGTTATTGGCACCATTTTACAGGTGAAGAAACTGAGACCCAGAGAGGTTTAGTACATTGTCCGAGGTGCTACAGCTAGCTGTGATCAAACCAGGACTTAATGGTTATATTTCCAGGCCAGTGCTCAGAAACAGAGTATTGCAACTGCCTGTCCAAGGAAGGTCATTAAACTTAATTACCACAGAATTTCCAACAGTTAAGCAAGTACTTTAATTAGGACATTTGTGCAACAGAACAACAAACATTTTGACTGGGGAAAATGGAATTCCAGTTGTTGAACCTCCTTCCTGTGATTTCATTCAGTTTCTGTTGAAATAACATTTTGAACTCTCTGCTTTTGTTTTTGGTGCATGGTGGCATATGCATCACACACCGATGACACATCTTGTGAGCTGAGTTAATAATCCATCTTCCTGCTGTCCACTCTGGGGTTTAGATGGTACTCTGTGACTCCTGATTTCTTCATGTGACATATTCCCATACTGGCTGATAGAGGCTTCATGGCGTGAATCTAAACCTGGAGTCCGAGTTGGTGGATGCATCCGTAGTGGGAGGCACCAGCAAGAGTGCCTCTGTTGTGCCTGTGTGTCTAAGAGCTATGTGAGAGCCAGCAGCTCCCATGGAGTCTGGGGGTTGGCGCTTACTGTCCATTCATATCCAGCACCATTTCTTTTCATGAGAAAATGCGGCCTTGTTGGTAGCAGTCCCTGCCTTTCCTCTGGTTCCTGTGTGTTAATCCTGTGGGTGTTGCCGTTCCTTTTACCTGCAGCCTCTCGACGTCATTCCAGGTCCACTAGTGCTCTCTCCACTGCTGAATCTGTTGGGCAGTCAGGTGAACAAGTGCTAACTGCATGACTCGACTTCTCCATCTGTTCTAGTTTCACACCCATGTTAACATTTGTTTTCATCCGTGTCAGCTTATCGCTTGGCATGTGTGCACCTCATATTTGTTTTCCCCGATGTGCTTTTGTTTTTTTAAGTTGTTGAATGTTTATAGTTCTGTTAATAGGCCATAGATGCTTTATTGCCTGTTTGACAACATCATTTCTCTAGTGTTCATATTTATGTCAAAACAAAGAAATGGGGAAGCACATCTTCCCCTCGTACCACCCCTCCCCATGAAAGCAACCACCAAAAGTAGGTGTCACATAGGGCCCCATGGGGACATGGGGTGTGGATATCATCCAACAGCCTTTCATCTCCAAAGCATTCGCTCCCAGTGTAGTGTCAAATATTAATGTTAGTTGTTATTCTCAGGTTCCAATTATTTTGAGGTACTGCTTCAAATTATAGCATGCATAATTTCAAACATATGAAAGTAAATGTCCTAAAAGATTTTATGGAAAAACAAGATCAAGATTCAGGTAATTAAGTCAGGCCAAAGCTTAACTTTTGCAGCCTGTGGAACCCAAAACTTCCATCTCAGCTCTAACACATCATATATCTACTGGCTAGCCAGAGAGGCAGAAAGTTAACATATGGCAGAAAGTTAACATATATGGACTTTATATGTATTTGCCACATTTAACTGGCATCATTTTCATATGGTAAGAGTCTCTAATGACTAGTTTACTCAATTGAGTATTAATTCATGAGCTGTGGATGGTGACAGTGCTTACCAGTTCCCTGAGTCAGTTATTTTTTCTTTAGTTCTAAATGAAGCTAGCTCTGCATTTTAGCTATGTATGCCATGATTTAAATGCATTCTCCTGAAGATTAGGGGCCAGACTGAGGGCATGGCCATAGGTATCCATCCTTTGGACAATTGAGCTTCGTCACAGTATCAGAGCAGTAAGAATGTAGAACAGATTTTGGTTTGGTGGAGACAAAAAATTGGTCATCTTCCTTAGATCCAGGTAAACATTTCCCTTAAGATCTGAAGTTCAGGACCTGAGAGTTAGCTCAATGGTAGAGCACATACTCAGCATGCACAAGACCCTGGGTTTCATCCCCAGCACCACAGAAAAGAAAGGAAAAAAAAAAAGATCTGCAATTCAAATTATCTGTATTATATATCAGGTGATCCTAGTCACTGTGTATGACAAAGCTGTTTGCATCTGGGAAACACAGAATAATTGCATTGTTCTTAATAAGTTTTAATTTTGTTTCTGATTTAAAACAAAACAAAACAATATTATCCCTGGAACAAGAACTGCTGGCATGAGATCTTTTTTTTTAATTTAAAAAATTTTTTTAGACTCCGTTTTATTTAAGTTTTGCTGGGTAATTTTTAAATGGCTTATAACTGAATTACTTTCATTCTGTTACTCATAAATCCCTAACTATCTACCCTTTTTTAATGGAAAAAAAGACTTTATATATAAATCTATAAATCTCAAATTTATACTTGTTTCATAATTTAATTAACATAGATAATATAGAAATTATTATTTTGTGGTCTTTTTTTAGTTTTATGTGGCACATGAAATCACCTTGGAAGCATAATGACTAAGATGACATTTGGAATGATCAGCAAATGCATTAAAAAAGGGGATAGTATAACATACAATTTTTGTTTCTCTATGAAAATTCATGACTATAACTATTGACTGGCCATGTTTAAATGATTTTCCCTTTCTGTTGTAGTAGAAGGTATAGTAGCTTGAAATTGACATTTTAGAAAAGCTAAATAACACTTTCGAAGTTCACCAGTTTTGTAAGTGATGTCTTGTTACCACTCTAAAGTTTTATGTAAAATAGATGTTAGCTTCCCCTTAATCTAAATGCTTTATAACTAGAATATGGCTAATACAGAAATTTCCCTTGTTGAAACAGTTAACAGGGAAAACATTTTTTATCTTAACATTTTCCTTCAAAGGTTTTTGTACATCAGAATTTTAATTAAGAAACTTTTATCAGTAAATAGTGTGACATACCTATGAAGTATATCTTACACTGACTTTCTCCTATTATAGTTTTACTCTCCAGCACTTCTTAAGGAAGGCTGGTCAGCTGACTTACTGGGACTTTAAAAAGTAAGGCTTCATTTACTGTGATCACTAACAACCTTAGAATAGTTGTTTGAACTGCTAAAATTTATCTTAAGCTTTTTGGATTCTCCCCATTTTGTTTATCTGTATAAAGACTATCATTCAGCTTGGTGCCGCGGCGCATGCCTTTAATCCCAGCAATTTGGGAGGCTAAGGCAAGAAGATTCCACGGTCTAGGCCAGCCCGGACAACTTGCTCAGACCCTGCCTCAAAAAATAAAAAGGGCGGGGGGTATAGCCAGGTATCACAAAAACAACAAGACTAAGGAAAATTTTGCACAGAGATCAATATAGTGTGTTTGTTTCAAATTTTAACCGTTTACTTTACCCATTGATCAAATCATGAAGCTTTCTAATTAGTTTGAAGAAACATCAAGGCCATTTGCCTGCAGAGGAAAAGCTAAATAGATTAAAAGATTCAATTCATAGCCCAGCTCCCTTCTAGAATAAGTTTCCCTCTCTCATGTCCCAAAGTAATGAAATACTAAGGAACAGTTTCCACTAAAAGAACAGTTTCCACTATTGAGCTTTGTGGCTCAATAGTATTAAATGCAAACAACTTAACCTCTACCACTGGCAAACAAGTTAATGCAGTTAAAATTGGCTAGGGATTTGTCAGAGCCTCTATCCACTGTGGTACAAAGAGGCAGGAGCCTTTGCAAAGACTTGAGAACAAGTGAATTAAAGTGACACATCTTTTGCTTTTGTTTTCTAAATAGACCGGTTTGGGCTGGGCCAGCCAGGAAGAATACCGGGTTCAGTGAATGCTATGCGAGTTTTGAGCACCAGTACAGATCTGGAAGCTGCAGTTGCTGATGCTTTGGTAAGAGGCACAGTGTGTACAGAGTCTTTTTGAATTATTCATCCACATTTTTCTCTGTTTTAACAGGAAATTGCCCCAAATCAGGTTACTAAATCATCTTTGAAACCCTTCAAAATTATATAAATGTTGAACAAATTTACGTAACTGTTGTTTTCTTCTTAATCTTTTACTTCCACACATATACATGAAAATTGGCCTTCCAGAAAATATTAGTATCCAGTATTCCTTACCTGTGCTCCTCGGTATCAAGGAGGTTTTGATGACATCAGACTTCTCAGATGTCATTGGGCTTTTTTTTTTTTTTTTTTTTTTTTAACCATGGTTTTTTCCAACATTTCCTGTTTTCCATCCTGTTGCTTCTGTTGCTTTACATACCTTGATGGCATAGCCTAAACATAATTATAACACTAGGTAATAGAGTTTGAGGTCTGGAAATCTTGCATTTATTCCCTTCCCTTAATAGTGGGTCTATATGATCTGTTTGTTAAAAAATAAGTCAATATGTAAGAAAATTTTCCTAAATTTTAATGTTTACTGTTTGAGGGTATGAATTACTGGTAGAATGTGTTTTTGCTTCATTATAATGTAAAATTTTAAAAACATAAAGTGACCAGAGTTTCTTTAATTTGTGATTATAGCAAAAGTTCCTTGGTAGAATTCGCTCATGGTCAAGTTGCATTTCAGCTGGTGGTATCACAGTCTCTTGCGTATTCCAGATTGTATGCTCAGAATTCAAAATAGATATTCTTTAGAATCATCTGATCTCTAGCCTTGCTTTTGCTATTTTAAGATTTGTTCTCTTGTAGGAAAAAAAAAAAAAGTACACACAATAGGATTCTGCTTTCTGACCCTAAGGTTTTTAATCCAGCCATGTTCCATCAACTGACACTTTATAGTCTGTTGGTGTAGAGTTTCCTGCTTTCACCCCTTCGTGTCTCTCCCTCATTTATTCTTGCTCAGTCAGATGATTTCTTGGACAAGTGTCTGTGAGCAAGCAGTTTGCTGCTCTCTGAATGCTTTCCCAGTAGACAGATGGCCTGGCCAGCTCTATTCATCACCCTTATATGTAGAACTTTTTTCTGGCAGGTACTGGAGTTCAGGGTAATTGCTCTGACCATGGCTTTAACTTAAGAGTCAAGAACTGGAACAGAATTTTGTGAAGCTGTTTCTCCTTCCAAGTTACAGCATTTAGAATCTGTCTTTTATTTGTTCAGAGATCCTAGTAAGTGAAGGTCAGAAGGGTGGGAAACAAAGGAATCTGAAACCCTTCATTAAATGAGACTTTCAGTTAAGGCAGGGGACTTTCTTAGTTGTTTAAAGAACTGCATAAGGGACTGTGTGCAAAGTTCTAGAAGGCAGAACAGAGATGGAGAGTTTGAGTTTTGGCTTAACTTAACTTGAGCTTTTCTCTGAGCCCCAACTCCCTTTGCACTCAAGCTGCCCTTGTTATTTTCTGCCCACCCTGTTTGGTCTCTTCAAGTGACCTGTTTCGGAAGAACTTAAAGCACAGGAATGGTACTGAATCCCTGCCTACAGAATGAAAGCTCTAGGGACAGACAGAAGGTCTCCTAGGAATAGATAGTAGATTAGCAGTGACATTAGAGATGTGTTTCATGGGTATGGGAAAAGTTTCAGCAAAGAATTGTAACAAGAGCCAGAAGGTACTAGGAGAGGCGTATGAGGTTAGGAAATGCCATTTTGAAAGCAGTCTTTATTATTACCTGCTTGATGTGAAACGCTTGCTGACCTGTGTTTTTAGTTTGCTAAGAAATGTTTTGCTGTACGCTTTTGTTGCCAGAACAATCCCCACATATGCTTCTGACATAATTCTCTATGCTTTTTCCCCATCCTTCAATATTTTCCTGCCTACAGCTGTTAGGAGACGCCAGGAGCAAGGTACCAGTGCTTTAACTTTTGTTTACAACTTTATTTTTTTCTGTTGCAAGTATGTTTCTTTTAGAATCTAGCAAAAGCAGCACAAAATGTAGTATAGAAATTCTGGTCTGAGTACTGATTCTGTTGAATCTGCTGAAGCCTTTACTAGTGATGGAATCAAGTCACCTTTTATGTATGTTTGTGTTAGTTTTTATTTTAATGTCAATCTCTGCTCTTTCTCCTATTACAATATCATTATATTAATCCAATGTGTGCCTGTTCTTTATTGTCATTATTTCACAAATGGATTTATTGACATTTTTCTTATTTTAGGACTCTGCATGAGTGAAATGATCATATAATTTAGCATCCCAACAAAAATAACTTTCGAGAGTAAAAAGGGGGTTCTATTCATAATTATGCTGGAACAATAAGCAGATGGGGGAACAGTTCTGAGAATGTTTGGATTCATAAAAATTAGTATTATTAGAAAATTGAATCTGTATAGTTTAAATCAATGACTGTTTTGGTTTCATAAAAATTTGTATTTTATAATTTTTATCAGTTTTACATAGCCAGTGGGTTTAATGTAGTTTTATATTCAGAGTAGTAGAAATGAATGAAGCAGATATTATAGTATGGTTTAAAAGAAGCCTATTTGTGTTGCAAAACTAAAGTCATTAATGAAAGTGGCTCAGATAGTTTAAGAATTTTTTTTACATAGGATACTTCTGCCACTGACATTTTAATTTTGGGCTTTCTTAAGGAAATATAATCATAGAAGTTTGCCCATAGAGCATGCTAAAAGCAGATTGCAGAGGGCCCCGAGGAGTACATACACCTGCAGTGTCTCAGGCCCTGAGCTGGATTATTTGACATGGAATTCTGCTAAGACCTCACAGCAAGCTTGTGGGATTGGCATAAACATTTTCCTCTTGGAGAGTAGGAAACTGAAGCAAAAATCTTCACAGGATTGTAACCAGGATTGCCTGGCTGCAAAACCCCTACACTGTATTAAAAGGCCAAGCCCCACCCCTACCCCGAGGAGTGTGATACTTAGATACTTATTATCTGTTTTTCCTCCTGGAAGACTACTTTTCTGTTTTCGTTTCCCTGATCTATAAGCACAGGAAGTGTGTGTGTGTGTGTGTGTGTGTTTCTACATTTAACTCTTCGTTATTGTTTTTATTTGGTATGACTCATGGCCATTTCACCTTTCCATTTCTTCCTCGTTCACCCCCATCCTTCATTGGATCCATCAGAAGAAGCCTGTGAGGAGGAGATATGAGCCATATGGGATGTATTCTGATGATGACGCCAACAGTGATGCCTCAAGTGTTTGTTCTGAGCGCTCATATGGCTCCAGAAATGGTGGCATTCCGCATTATTTGCGGCAGACCGAGGATGTAGCAGAAGTTCTCAACCACTGTGCAAGTTCAAACTGGTCAGAAAGGAAGGAAGGGCTGCTGGGCCTGCAGAACTTGCTGAAGAGCCAAAGAACACTGAGGTAAGGGCAGGAGACCAAGGTTGAGAGCCATGCCTGAGTCCCATCTTAACTCATCAGAGACTTAAAGGGGTTTCTTGTCTTTTAAGGTATCCTTACAAAGTTCCACGTGTCAGTGCTCATGACAAAGACCCATCCTTGCCATTCAAAGACTTCGAAATATCTGGCACATATTCTATAATTGATTAGGCTTATAAAACATTTGTTTCCCTTAATTTGTTTCATATTTTTCCATTTGATATTGGTATTTGAGAAATCTGGGTACAGTTTGCAGTTCAGGTAGACAATGAAACAACTCTGTAAGTTCGTATGATTCATTTCTCTTCAGGGTTCAGGATAAAATGTCTCAGCCCTAAAATTTTTAATACTCATATGCACATATGT